>CM033642.1:269057866-269204387 GCA_019512145.1 Engystomops pustulosus | reverse complement strand
CTGTAGAGCGCGCCCTCGTGCTTCCTTTGCCACGGTCCTGTAGAGCGCGCCCTCCTGCTTCCTTTGGCGCAGTCCTGTAGAGCACACCCAGCCGCTCCATTGCCGCGGCCCTGTAGAGCTCACCCTCATGCTCCAAATTGGCACGGCCCTGTAGAGCGCGCCCTCGCACTCCCTTTGGCGCGGTCCTGTAGAGCTCGCCCTCGCACTCCCTTTGGCGCAGTTCTGTAGAGCTCGCACTCCCTTTGGCGCAGTTCTGTAGAGCTCGCCCTCGCACTCCCTTTGGCGCGGTCCTGTAGAGCTCGCCCTCGCACTCCCTTTGGCGCCGGTCCTGTAGAGCGCGCCCAGCTACTCCACTCATGCTTTATAGGCCATACTCTGCTGTCTCCTGTACTCGCATAGAGACGTGACGCCTCGTCCTGTACCGTGATGCTGTCTGTCTGTGATGTCTCTATCTCTGTGTTGAAGTGGGAAAGAAGTGGGCCTGCAGGGTGTGCGACAAGAAGTACGTGACCGAGTACATGCTCCAGAAGCACATCCAGCTCACCCATGAGAAGGTGGAGGCCCAGAGCTGCCATCTCTGCGGAACCAAGGTCTCCACCCGGGCGTCCATGAGCCGACACCTGAGGCGCAAGCACCCGGAGGTTAGTAGGACTCCTCCACCACTAGGCTTACTGGGTCATTCTATGGCTTCTCCATGATTTTCTTCATTAATCGCATATCGTTAGAATAGATGATCAATATCAGGACTCTGGCTGCAATGCCAGGCACCGCCACTGTTCCATATATGGCGCTATGCATGGTTAGCAGTGAGGAGCATGCTGCGCTCCTCCAAAGCCTGCACTCTCTTCATCCACTAATCAGCAGAGAGCAGGCCCCCACTAATCCTGAAGAAACCCCCTTTAACCCCTTGACAGCCAGTGCCATAATAGTGAAGCACAGGGGGGCCCCTGCTGTACTGTTATAGTGCACTGATTTAGTTGAAATCGCTGCGATCGCCTTCGGTTCTTCACACTTTGGTTTATTCTTCAGCTTTGTAAAATTTTGCTATACAAACTCTGCACCATTTAGGGTTAACATTATGTGCTGATTAGTTTTTTTATTTTTTTTTCCGATACAGTTATTCATACAGTTCTGATACACTGCTCCAAATCCTCTACATAGTCTTGGAGCTAATAAAAATTCTCTTTGCCTCAACTAGGGGGAGCTCAAGAGCTGTCTGCAGACTGTTCATTTTACATAGAACTTTATACTAAGCTCCTGAGCTCCCCCTAGTGGTGACAGAATCTTTTAGACTTTTATACATACGAAGGGCATTTGGATCCATGTATCAGAATCACAACCGCACTAAACATTTCCGCACAGAATTCTGGATCTATATACAACAAAGTAATAAAAAGTTGATATTCAAAATCCACAATAAACCTTATATTTTCGGTTATATACCTGTACATTTCTGGCAGAAGATGAGCTCCACCCCCCCATTCATTACAGCTGAATACGTTCTTGGTCTCCATGTTGTACTAATGATGGTGTGGTGGGGGGTCCCGGCTCTCAGACCCTCCCCTGCCCTATAATGAACCTTATAGAAATTCCATGTAAAAATGTAACAAGCTGAACCTAATCCACATCAGGTCCTTTCATTGCGGATCCAAGATTTGGACGATCTACAAGAGCAGACAGCCATTGACGAGGCCTCAGTCGTGCAGGTAACCAGTACGGGGCCCCCTGGGGGCAGATATACGCACCGTCTACCTACCTCTAGACCTAACCAGTCTGTCATCTATTGCACAACTTCCTTGGTGGTGATTAAAGGGGCTCCAGCTTTGGGTATTAATGGATAGGCTGTTACTACACTGCAGCGCCCCCGCAGGGGAAATGAAGTATTACAGCATCCATTCACTTCCATGGATGGTCGCTGTAATGAGGCACAAAACAAAAAAATTGTACCTCTCTCTCGGGGGTCCCCCAGCTCCATTCCCCAGGACAACCCATACACTACATGTGACGTCCATGCGCCATACATGTGATGGCGTCGCTTCTGGTCAGGCTGGACAGCAGCGCCACTGCTGCAATCCAGGGTTATCAGAAGGGTCTCCTGGTGATCTGAGATTGGAGAAATTTAGATTATTCTCCATTTACGTTTGAAGGGGAAACTGTCAGCAGCAGGACTGTGAAATATGGATTTGTATTGAAGGATTGTACTTAGTCCTCACACTGCTGTGCTCTCTGCAGCCGGTGTTTACGTATTTGTGCTGGATAGATGTATAATCATAACTTTTGGGAATATTGTTAGTAGCAGCAGGACTGTGATGTATGGATTTATATTCCAGGATTGTATTTTCCTCAAGTGCACTTGAGTTCTGTCCTTACACTGCTGTGCTCTTGGCCCTCTGCATTGAACTGCTTTACAGCACCTCACTAGTTCTGAGTGACTACTGTAGTATCTGGTACAGCTTTCAGTCTATAAAATCTAAATCCTTTTCAGAATCCAGCTGTAACGCACAAAAAAGATCTGATAGAACCGCTGTGTGTGCTTGCCACCCAATACTGTCTACTGCTTGATGCAGAGAGCAGCAGTGCACCCACGGCAGTGCACTTGGAGAAGCTACAATCCTGGAATATAAATCCATAAATCACAGTCCTGCTCCTACTAACAACATATACAAAGGTCTGACTACACATCTCTCAAGGGACAATACCTAACACTGGCTACATAGAGCACAGCAGTGTGAGGACACACCTACAGTGCAGTTGGAGAAGCTACAATCCATGAATATAAATCCATATTTCACAGTCCTCCTGCTACTAACAACATACACAAAGGTCTGATTGCACAGCTCTCCAGGAACAATACATAACACTGTCTGCAGAGAGCACAGCAGTGTGAGGATACATCCTTGTGCAATCCTGATATACAAGTCCATTTATCACAGTCCTGCTGCTACTAACCACATACACAGAGACCTGATCACTCTATTCCGGTGTACATGGTCATTAATGACCATCTAGGACATAGGAGGGCGGGTGTGCAGGGTGTCGGGTGCCTGTAACGTGGGTGCTTATGTCTCCTCACAGCCGGTATTGGATGTAGAAGATGAAGACCTGTCGAGGGGTAAAGCGATGCGTCTGGGGGCTGCTCACGCCGGCTCGGTCAAGGATGGCGTGGGGGTGGAGGAGGTGGTACACGCGGACTCTCAGTTTGCACAGTATAGTAACAAGGAGGTGGAGTTCAGCAGCGGCGCCGGGGAGGAGGACGGATCTGCTGTGGAGACCCTACAACAGGTCAGTGAGGACCCTATAGGTTGTCCATACATTGCACCAAACCCTCTGTTATTCCCCCTGGAAATGTTACGGCCAGACTGACCATTGTTATTAACAGTTCCCTTGATAATCTTTATCCCCAACTCTGTACACACGATGCTACTAATGGAGAAAGTCCGTGTACATATGGACACGCCCCACCTAACAATATGAAGGGTTAATTTCCAAGAGGAATAATGGAGGGGAACTCCTAAAATAAAGCTGCAAAATTGCTTCCTAAAACAGGAGAACTGAGATTTTACTACTACTTGTCTCTATACTCCAGTCACATCCAGAGCTGCGTTTATAAGTCTTACATCATTCTCAAAAATATAAAAAAATGATGCATATTTTGTGTTGGGGTTGGATCTCTTTGGCTTCATTTCAGACTCTAAAAGTGGTAGGGAGAATAGTGAATGCAGCTTCGGATGTGACTATAGTAGAATAAGTGACTATACATTTTTAAAGGAAATCTACCATCACAATCCATCCTGATAAACCAGGGACATCACTTGTAGACCCAGGCCCGGGGACTGTGGTATCTTCTTATATTTGATATCCATGGCCTCCTGCCTTCCAATATCAACTTTTATAATTATGGTAATGAGTCAGAAGTCCTATGAGGTGTTACCAGAGCCCCTCCGTGCTGCAGCTTCACAGGCTGTTACTGTCTCTCTCTCTCCCCTCTTCTCCCTCGGCACTTTCTCCCTCCCACTATATAGTGTAATCTCACACAGTGGGAGGGAGAAGTTCCCCTGCACAGTGTGAGAGTCTCTGAAGCTACAGCACGGAGAGGCTCTGGTAACACCCCCCCCCAGAGCCCTTATGGCTCATTACCATAATTATAAAAGTTGATATCCAGGGCCTCCTACCACCTTGATAACACATATAAGAAGATTCCCACAGTCCCGGTGCCTGGATCTATGAGTAATGTCCCTGGTTTATCAGGATGATCATTCATGATTTTGATGGTTGATTTCCTTTAAATGTTGACTTCCTGGGTGTGTCCTAGCAGTACAGGAAGCACTAGAGGAGGCTTCTTATTCAATCGTTGTATGAGGCGGGTCTTCTACCACTGATTGGCTGAGCAACCTTGATAGGAGTGGGCTGTCCACGCCCTGGTGGGAGCATAGACTGCACTGATTGCTATGTAGGATTAGTCTTACATGTAAGGGAGGAGGGGCTTGATAACATTGGCCACACCCCAGTCATTTAAAGGGAGCCCACACTCATTATTTCATGTTTTAGGTTGTTGTGACGATCAGCGATGGGAACGTCCCTGCGCCGTCGTGCACCGTGGGTTTAACCAACATCACGGTCACCCCTATCACCACCACGGCCGGAGCGCAGTTCGCCAGCCTGCAGCCGGTAGCGGTGGGTCACCTGACTGCTCCTGACCGCCAGCTCCAGCTGGACAGCTCCATACTGACTGTGACCTTCGACGCGGTGAGCGGCAGCGCCGTCCTCCACAACCGGCCGGCAGAGCTGGCGATAACCGCAGCCCCAGAGGCCGCCGGACCGCACCCCGTGGCCCACTTCATCAACCTCACCACCTTTGTGAATTCTATAGCCCCGCTGGGGGGGCAGATCGCAACCGAAGGACCTCTGACCTGGAGGGCGGTACCCGTGGGGGAAACCCCGCCTCCTACTGAGGAAGAACCGCCCTCGGAGCAGGTGGACCAGGAACCTCATACATCCCCCACACAGGGGGGACAACCGGGAGACGTGGACTCACAGGAACAGATGTACAGCTACTAAACTGGAAGAACCGATAAAATTGTGATCATGAAATTGTGAAAAAAACGAGAAAACCATGAAAAAATACTCAGTATTGATGAGCTGCTCATAAAAGGATGTTTCCCCTTTAAAAAAACAAAAACAAAAAAAAACCTTCTGGAAAAGCTGGGTGACGGATGATATGGCTTATGCAGTGTTTATCACCCAGCTTTCCAAGATTATCGGAAATTTTGGTTCACAGCCATAGCAGAAGCTGTGATGGCGGCCATATTGGGTGTCATTCAGCTTTTCCAGTATCCTGATCTAGTAAAATGTACATGCAGAAATCAAGAAAAGCTGGATGATCATTAATTCAGCTACAATAAGAGCGACCACAGTGGCTGTCACCCAGCTTTCCAAGAACCCTAATCCTGTACATATAGTTTTTTTTTTTTTCTCAGGATTCTTCAAAAAGCTGGGTGAAAATTGCAGTGTGGGTTGTATCAGTATTCATATTGGGTAAAATCCAGCTTTTCAAGACTCCTGCATGGATGGTCTACTGTGCTGCATAATGCGGAAAAGCTGGATAACAACCAATATGTCTTCCATTGTAGCTTCTAGTCCGCTTGTCACCCAGCTTTCCATGAACTCTGATCTAATAAGTGGTTCTTTACCATTCGAGCGCATAGAAAGCTGAATGACGACCAATGTGGGGGGCTCTTATTGCAGCCAAGTTAGTTGCCATCCAGCTTTTCCAGGCTCCCAGCGAATTATTAAGCACCAGTCCTGAACTAATTTAGTAGACTCATCCATGCAGGATTTCATAAAAGCTGGATGGCCACCATTGCAGCTCCCACCATTGTCACCCAGCTTTCCAGGAACCCTTATCTGCCTAGTTATGAAGCACTAATCCTGGAAGTGGAATTCTAGAAAGGCTGTCCGTTCAGGAGCCTGGGTGAGCTGGGTGGATTTTTTTTTTTTCTTTTTCTGCCCGGAGGATCATGTGGTCATGGAGCAGATGATTATTGTGCAGCTCTTTTCTTTATTTTTTTTGTAAAATATAATTTATTGTAAATGAAATGCGTCACATTTATTATTCCTGTTAATAAATGCATCATCTCGCTGCAGGGGGCGGAGCCTTAATATGTTATACGGGTCCTGATACAGAACACTGAATCCCCTGCTCATATAGATCTCTACCAGCAGCCACCACCAGGGGGAGCTCACTACATACAGATTATACACCACCACTAGGGGGAGATCACTACATACAGATTATACACCACCACTAGGAGGAGATCACTACATACACATTATACACCACCACTAGGACTGCCATATAATATTACCATATAGTGCTTCCATACAATAAACGCATATTAATACCATGCACTGCTTGCATTATACTGACAGAGGATATAACTGTATTATACAGTTCATACATTATATAAAGTAATGGTTACATACAGTGCCTACATATGTTCACCATATGGCAGTATTATGTGAGCCCTGTACGGTGCTGCTATATGTTCTATATCCGGCAGTAACATGTGGGAGCTCTAGGGGAGTGTTATATCTTCATTATATGTCAGTATTATGTGTCATTGTTATATTCCAATGTATGTTAGTATTATATACATTGTATATATATTGTATACAGCCCACTTCTGCTTCTTGCCCCTCTTGGAAATTCCCCTAATTTACCTCCAGTCCTGCTGGATCATGGCTGTGTATCAACCCAGGGGGTTGTGCTCTCTGTGGTCTTCTGTATTTACACGCTGACGGTGCCCTTTGACCCTAGATTGTGCCGCCATGTAGGTTTCATACACCATATGCGTGTCCTTAACACGCCTTTTACTGTCCAGCCAGGTGACCACCTATATATCCGCCATTATACGTCCCACAAGGTTATCACCAAGCCTTTTCAGACCCACTTTATGGGTTATTTATCAGCAAATTCAGGCAAATCTGACTCTTTTCACCTCATTTTCACAGGAGATGAGTCAGTTAGTGGCTAGTGTGACTTCAGACGCCCCGATCTTCTGTTCTGTAGCACCTAGAAACATGCTGCTGGTGTCATATTAAAGATAAGAATCGCATCAGGCTCCCATTAAGCTGATGGCTTTGTGAGCTACAGAACTGGGGATACAGACAGATAAAGGAAATGTAAGCTGCAGATAAAGTTTCTACCTATATTTAACTGACTGTATCTCCGGTTCTGTAGCTTACAGAACTGTAATCTTGATGGGTCCTGATAGAATAAATACTTATCTTTAATATGACACCCGTAGCATGTTACTAGGTGCTATTGAACAGAAGATAGGGCCTTCTGAACTCACATGCCACCTCCAAACTTGACTCGTCTCATGGGAAATGGGATGAGAAGAGTCATATTTGCCTGAGTTTTTTGGTAGATTTCACATAAAAGAGGGAATTCTAGAGAGGACGTTTCATTCTCTACAAGAGGGGGCTGGGAGTTTAGTGCGATAAAACCCGGTGACATGGTCCCTTTAATCCCCACTTGGGAACGCCCACAAATGGGAAAAAAATATCCACTTTTATGCATATTATAATAATAATAATTCTTTATATAGCGCACACAGATTACGCAGCGCTGCACAGAGTATGTCAAATCAGTCCCTGTCCCCAATGGGGCTCACAATCTAAACAACCTAACAGTATGTTTTGGAGTGTGGGAGGAAACCAGAGTACCCGGAGGAAACCCAACGCAAACACGGAGAGAACATGCAAACTCTTTGTTGACCTGGGTGGGATTCGAACCCAGGACCCCAGTGCTGCAAGGCAGAAGTGCTACTCACTCAGCCACCGTGCCGCCCATATTGCAGCAGATGCCTGCCCACGCAGGGGGCGGGACTGAGGCACAGTCTTGCCAAAAACGGGAAGATTTTAAGTCATTGGGGCTCATTTACTAAGCGTCCGAATGCTCACTTTCGTCGGGTTTCTCGACTATTTCCGTTTTGCGCCAGGATTTTGGCGCACGTGATCGGATTGTGGCCCATCGGCGCCGGGTTTCACGCGACAGAAATCGGGGGCGTGGCCATCGGACAACCCCCACGGATTCGGAAAAAAAACCACGGAAATTTAAAAAACGAAATTGTGTCGCAAGATCACGCACTTACATGCACCGGGACGAAGAAGGTGAACTCCGGCGGACCTCGGCCCAGCAGCGACACCTGGTGGATATCGGGCGCACGACCTTAGTGAGTCGCCAGAAGACCCGAATCCACGTCGGAGAACGCACCTCTGGATCGCGACTGGACCGGGTAAGTAAATGCGCCCCAACATCTTGACGGTCACCCAGCTTTCCCAGAATGAACACAATTTTTAAAGGGGGGGGTCGCTCCCGATTAGAAAAACATGGGCAATTAATTTAGAAATGGCGCCCTCCATGGGCCTCGTCCTGTAATGCAGCTTGGCTGAACTAAAGTGACTGGGAATGAGCTGTAATACCGCGTACATCCTGTGGTCAGGTGTGGCGCTTTTTGTAGAAGAAGGCAGCCAAGTTTTTCTGAAACCACCCCCTTTAACAGACTTATTAGGCACTTTCGGATGGCTCTTCATGCTTGGCGCGGCGCCGCTGTGGGCACATCCAGAAGAGGCGCGACCCCCCCCCCCCCCAATACACTAATCGCCCATCTGTTCCTGAAAACAAAACGCCTCTTAGTCAGACCCTCGTAAGTGGATTATGTGGAGTCTCCCGAGCGCCAGAACATCCTGCAACAAAAATCCTATTAACCCTAATTACCCGGCTTCATGTATGACTTTTATTTTTATTCCCCCCCCCCCCCTTTTTAATTCTTTTAACACTTTAAACCCCGGATGTCCTGATAGCAGGTCATTGTGGTCCCTGGTGCACAAGTTTTATTTAGTTTTATTTCTTTTTTACTTTTTTTGTTAAATTTTAAAATGTGATTTTGTAGGGTCATTTGTGTGCACGGGTGACATGGTTTATTCGTGGCTCAACCCGTTTTACAAAAATCTTTTAAAAGTTTTGACGATGTTGACTGCAGCCAGTGTTTATGTATTGTCCCAGGAGAGATGTGTAATCAGACCTTTGTGTATGTTGTTAGTAGCAGCAGGACTGTGAAATTTTATATATTTATATATATATATATATGGATTGTACAGGGGGCATGTCCTCACACTGCTGTGCTCTGTGCTCTCTCCAACCACTATTATGTATTTTCCGTAGAAGAGATAAGTAATCAGACCTTTGTGTATGCTCTTAGTAGCAGCTGAACTGAGAAATATGGATTTATATTTCAAGATTGTACTATTGTTATGTCCTCACACTGCTGTGCTCTGTGTTCTCTGCAGCCACTGTTATGTATTGCCCCTGGAGAGATGTGTAATCAGAACTTTGTGTATGCTGTTAGTAGCAGCAGGACTGTGATATATGGATTTATATTCACAGATTGTACTGGAGGCATGTCCTCACACTGCTGTGCTCTGTGCTCTCTGCAGCCAGTGTTGTGTATTGTCCCAGGAGAAATGTGTAATCAGACCTCACACTGCTGTGCTCTGTGCTCTCTGCAGCCAGTGTTGTGTATTGTCCCAGGAGAAATGTGTAATCAGACCTTTGTATGTTGTTAGCAGCAAAACTGTGATATATGGATTTATATTCACGGATTGTACTGGGGGCATGTCCTCACACTGCTGTGCTCTGTGCTCTCTGCAGCCACGATTATGTATTTTCCCTGGAGAGATAAGTAATCAGACCTTTGTGTATGATCTTAGTAGCAGCTGGTCTGTGACATATGGATTTATATTCCAGGATTGTAGCTTCCCCAAATTTATCGATTTACATGTCACTCCACCTGGGTAATAGGTGCACAAGTAGGGTACCACCCCAGTTCGGTAACACACTGCTGTGCTCTGTGCACTGCACAGACACTCCTATCATGGTAAAAGCTGTAGCAAGTTTTTGATTGCATACCTGAGCAGTCACATAAAGCAGAGGGGGAATTCCCAAATATATAATTACACTTTTATATAATTACACATCTTTCCATGGATAATGCATAACACCGGCTGTAGAGGACACTCCCCCAGTGCACTTCGAGAAGATACAAACCTGGAATATAAATCCATATTTCACAGTTCTGCTGCTACTAACAACAAACAGAAAGGTCTGATTACACATCTCTCCAGAGACAATACATAACACTGGAGGCAGAGTGCACAGAGCACAGCAGTGTGAGGTCTGATTACACATCTCTCCAGGGACAATACATAACACTGGCTGAAGAGAGCACAGAGTACAGCAGTGTGAGGACATAGCAATAGTACAATCCTGAAATATAAATCCATATTTCACAGTTCTGCTGCTACTAACAACAAACAGAAAAGTCTGATTACACATCTCTCCAGGGACAATATATAACACTGGCTGTAGAGAGCATAGAGCACAGCAGTGTGAGGACACCACAATAGTACAATCCTGAAATATAAATCCATAGATTATTAGGTAGTTTACCAATATACATCTATTAAAAGTTCAGTTCCACTTTCCTGATATGTAAAGTGAAGCCTCCTGTCTTTGGGTGGTGGCACACGTGGCGTTTTTAGTTGTGCTTTTTCAGATTGTAAAAAACGCATGCGTTTTTGACAGGTTTTACCAATTATCTTAATTAAAAACGTATGTTTTTTAATGCATTCATTTTTTACGGCCTAAAAACGCCACGTGTGCCATCGCCCTTAATCAGCCGGAGATTCTTGTCCATAAAATGGCCGCAGATGGAGGGTCATGTGATCTCTATCTGACCATGAGCAATCAGCCTGACAGAACCTTATGATATTATTCATGAATATAAAATCAAGGTCCTGGCAGGCTGATTGATCATGGACATATAGAGATCACATGACCCTCCATCTGCCGCCATTTTATGGTCAGGAATCTCCGGCTGATGAGGTAAAAAGACAGGAGGATTTAGTTTACATATCAAGAAAGCGGAGCAGAACATGTAATAGATGTATATTGGTAAATTACCAGATGTCTTGCCCCCTCCCCCCAACTTAAAACGTGAGGTAACACTGCCAACCCCTTTAATATTAGAGGTTGTTGGAGCTTGAGACTTAGGGTGATGCCACACATGGCGTTTTGAACCCGTTTTTGGTCCGTTTTTAAGCAGTCCGGTTTTTAAAAAAATAGGCTCTCGGGGTCCCCAAATGACTCTCGCATCAAAAAACAGGGTTGTTGTTTTGAGGAGAGATTGGAGGATGATAGTGGCGGTCTGGAGGATGATAGTGGCGGTATGGAGGATGATAGTGGGGGTTCTGGAGGATGATAGTGGGGTCTGGAGGATGATAGTGGGGTCTGGAGGATGATAGTGGGGTTCTGGAGGATGATAGTGGGGGTCTGGAGGATGATAGTGGGGTCTGGAAGATGATAGTGGGGTCTGGAGGATGATGGTGGCGGTCTGGAGGATGATAGTGGCGGTCTGGAGGAGATAGTGTGGTTTCTGGAGGTGATAGTGGTGGTTGGAGGATGATTTTAGTGGCTGGTTCTGGAGGATGATCGTGGCTGTATGGAGGTGATAGTGGCGGTCTGGAGGATGATAGTGGGGGCCTGGAGGATGATAGTGGGGTATGGAGGATGATAGTGGGGTCTGGAGGATGATAGTGGGGTTCTGGAGGATGATAGTGGGGTCTGGAGGATGATAGTGGGGTCTGGGGATATAATGGGGGGCTGGAGGGGATGATTAGTGGGGTTGGAGGATGAGAGTGAGGGTTCTTGGAGGATGATAGTGGGGTTCTGGAGGATGATAGGGGGTCTGGAGGATGATAGGGGGGTCGGAGGATGATAGTGGGGTCTGGAGGGGATGATAGTGGGGTTCTGGAGGATGATAGTGGGTCGGAGGGAGATAGGGGGGTCTGGGAGGATGATTAGTGGGGTCTGGAGGATGATAGTGGGGTCTGGAGGATGATAGTGGGGGTCTGGAGGATGATAGTGGGGTCTGGAGGATGATAGTGGGGGTCTGGAGGATGATAGTGGGGGCCTGGAGGATGATAGTGGGGTCTGGATAGGGACAACGAGGTTTATGGCCAGCGCAAGACTCGTATGCAAAAATGAAATATCCAGATGTTCACATCCCCTGGAGGACCATTACTGAAGGGGCGACTTCTCTCCGAGGTTCTGCAGCATCTATTTCCCATATGTTCCCTCTGCTGTTCACATTATACAAAGTGACAACGCAGTGAATGACCCATATCTGTGTATACGTGGCGCTGACTCCGATTATATTATGCCAAGAATGTGCCTTCTATTCACAGATAGGTCTTTGTATTACATTTCTTCCATCTTCAACATCTCTGCTTGCTGTCAGTAGATTATATTAAGAGACAGTAAACCTGTATATTTCTGACAGTCTTTGTTACAATTGTATCCAGAGCAGGCAACCCAGAGATAGACAAAGGGACCGATACTAATCTCTCTGATAGTTTGCTACAATGTATCAGTCTGCTGAGAGCATTGCCAGGACTGGATACATGTGTAACAAACCCTCAACTGTGAGAATTCTAATAATGACATTAACATGATGATGATGATGGTGATGAATGATTTCTATCTCTGCAGGGATCGCTGCGGCTGGCGTTTGAGGATGACAATGGCCCCCGACCTCTGGAACTGTCTGTGAAGAAAGTGGAGAGCGTCGTAAAGTCACGTAAGGATAAGGTGAGCGACAGATTATTGGACTAGAATTTCCTGTGAATTTATGGTACCATATAGTGCACACCTCTGCTACCATATTACCTATAGTGCACACTTATGCCATAATATTACATATTTGCACACCTTATACTGCCATATAATATTACCATATAGTGCACCCTATCTACGCCATATAATATTACCATATAGTGCACACCTTATACTACCATATAATATTACCATATAGTGCACACCTTATACTGCCATATAATATTACCATATAGTGCACACCTTATACTACCATATAATATTACCATATAGTGCACACCTTATACTGCCATATAATATTACCATATAGTGCACGCCTTATACTGCCATATAATATTACCATATTGCACACCTTACGCCAATAACTATTACCAATCCAGTGCACCTTATACTGCCATATAATATTACCATATATGTGCACCACATTATACTGCCATATAATATTACCATATAGTGCACACCTTATAACTGCCATATAATATTACCATAGAGGCACACCCCTCATATGTACCTATAGTGCACCTTATACTCCATAATATTACCATATAGTGCACCTATACTGCCATATAAATTACCAATAGTGCACCCTTATACTGCCATATAATATTACCATAAGCCACACCTTATACTGCATATATATTACCATATAGTGCACCCTTATACTGCCATATAATATTACCATATAGGGCACACCTTATTAGCATAATATTACCATATAGTGCACACCTTATACTGCCATAAATATTACCCATATGTGCACGCCTTATACGCCATAAATTACCATATAGTGCACACCTTATACTGCCATAATATTACCATATAGTGCACCTTATACTGCCATATAATATTACCATATATGTCACCCTTATACTGCCATTATAATATTACCATATAGTGCACACCTTGTACCTGCGCAATATAATATTACCATAGTGCACACCTTTACTGCCATATAATATTACATATAGGGCACCCTTACTGACTCATATAATATTACCATATGTGCACACCTTTATGCCATATAATATTACCAATAGTGCACTCCTTATTACTGCATATAATATTACCAATAGTGCACACTATAACTGCCATATAATTTACCATATAGTGCACGCCTTATACGTGGCATATAATATTACCATAGTGCACGCTTATACTGCCCTATAATAGTTACCATATAGTGCACACCATTATACGCCATATAATATTACCATATAGTGCACGACCTTATACTGCCTTAATATACCATATAGTGCACGCCTTGTACTGCCATATAATATTACCATATAGTGCACGCCTTGTACTGCCATATAATATTACCATATAGTGCACGCCTTGTACTGCCATATAATATTACCATATAGTGCACGCCTTGTACTGCCATATAATATTACATCTAGGCACGCTGTACTGCCATATAATATTACATATAGTGCAACACTGTTATGCTACCATATAATATTAATCATATAGTGCACACCTATACTGCCATATAATATTACCATATAGTGCACACCATTATACTAATATAATAATTACCATATAGTGCACGCCTTATACTACCATATATATTACCATACGTGCACGCCTATACTGCATATAATATTACCATATAGTGCACACCTTACACTGCCATATTACATAGATACCCCATATAGTGCACACCTTTACTGCCATATAATTTCCATATAGTGCACCCTTTACTGCCAATATAATATTACCACTACTAGTGTCACGCCCTTATACGCCATATATATTACCATATAGTGCACCCCTGTATGCCATATAATATTACCATATAGTGCACCCTTATACTGCCATATAATATTACCATATAGTGCACGCCTTATACTGCCATATAATATTACCATATAGTGCACACCTTATACTGCCATATAATATTACCATATAGTGCACACCTTATACTGCCATATAATATTACCATATAGTGCACGCCTTGTACTGCCAATAATATTACCATATAGTGCACGCCTTGTACTGCCATATAATATTACCATTAGTGCACACCTTATACTGCCATATAATATTACCATATAGCTTGCACACCTTTATACTGCCATATAATATTACCATATAGTGCACGCCTTGTACTGCCATATAGATTACCATATAGTGCACACCTTATACTGCCATATAATATTACCATATAGTGCACGCCTTGTACTGCCATATAATATTACCATATAGTGCACGGTGCCTTTACTGCTATATAATATTACCATATAGTGCACACCTTATACTGCCATATAATATTACCATATAGTGCACACATTATACTGCCATATAATATTACCATTTAGTGCACACATGTACCGCCATATAATTTACCATAAGTGCACCCTTCTACTGCCATATAATATTACCAAAGTGCACACCTATACTGCCATATAATATTACCAAATAGCGACCCCTTATACTGCCATATAATATTACCATAGGGCACACATTACTGCCTATACATTACCAAAGTCACACCTTTACTGCCATATAATATTACCATATAGTGACACCTTATACTGCCCATAATAGTTACCATATAGTGCACAAGCTTATACTGCCAATAATATTACCATATAGTGCACCCTGATACTGCCATATATATTACCATATAGGCGCAACGCCTTATACTGCCATATAATATTACCATATAGTGCACACTTATACTGCCATATAATATTACCATTACAGGCACCTTATACTGCCATATAAATTACATACGTGCACACCTTAACTGCCATATAGATCATTAGCCTTATACATTGCCACATGATAACCTATGACATCGCATATAATTTACCAATAGTCTCCATACAATAAAACGCCATATTAATACCATGCACTGCTTGCATTATACTGACAGAGGATATAACTGTATTATGCAGTTCATACATTATATAAAGTAATGGTTACATACAGTGCCTACATATTGTTCACCATATGTCAGTATTATGTGAGCCCTGTATGGTGCTGCTATATGTTCTATATCAGGCAGTAACTGTGGGAGCTCTAGGGAGTGTTATATCTTCATTATATGTCAGTCTTATGTGTCATTGTTATATTCCAATGTATGTTAGTATATATACATTGTATATACATTGTATACAGCCCACTTCTGCTCTTGCCCTTCTTGGAAATTCCCTGCATTTTCCATCCATGCGGATCTCATGGCCGTGTATCAACCAGGGGGTTGTGCTCTCTGGGTTTTCTTATTTACACGCTGACGGTGCCCTTTGACCCTAGATTGTGGCCATGTAGTTTCATACACCATATGCGTGTGCCTTAGCACGCCCTTAATGTCCAGCCAGGTGACCACCTATATACTCCGCCATTATACTCCCCACAAGGTATCACCAAGCCTTTTCAGACCCACTTTATGGGTTATCACCAAATTCAGCAAATCTGACCTTTTCACCATTTTCACAGGAGATGAGTCAGTTAGTGGCTAGTGTGACTTCAGACGCCCCGATCTTCTGTTCTATAGCACCTAGAAAAATGCTGCTGGTGTCATATAAAGATAGAATCGCATCAGGCTCCATTAAGCTCATGGCTTTGTGAAGACTGGGGCAAGACAGATAAACGAACTGTAAGCTGCAGATAAAGTTTCTACCTATATTTAACTGACTGTATCTCCGGTTCTGTAGCTACAGAATTGTAACTTGATGGGTCCTGAATAGAATAAATACTTATTTTAATATGACACCCGTAGCATGTTACTAGGTGCTATGAACAGAGATAGGGCCGTCTGAACTCACATTGCCACCTCCAAACTTGACTCGTCTCATGGGAAATGGATGAGAAGAGTCATGTTTGCCTGAGTTTTTGGGTTAGATTTCACATAAAAGAGGGAATTCTAGAGAGGACGTTTCATTCTCTACAAGAGGGGCTGGGAGTTTTAGTGCGATAAAACCGGTGACATGGTCCCTTTAATCCCCACTTGGAACGCCCAAAATTGGAAAAAATATCCTATGCATATTATAATAATAATATTCTTTCTATAGCGCACACAGATTACGCAGCGCTGCACAAGATGTCAAATCAGTCCCGGTCCCCATGGGGCTCACAATCTAACAAACTAACAGTATGTTTTGGAGTGTGGGAGGAAACCAGAGTACCCGGAGGAAAACCCAACGCAAACACGGAGAAACATGCAACACTCTTTGTTGACCTGGGTGGGATTCGAACCCAGGACCCAGCATGCAAGGCAGAAGTGCTACTCACTCAGCCACCGTGGCCGCCCATATTGCAGAGCAGATGCCTGCCCACGCAGGGGGCGGGACTGAGGACGTCTTGCCAAAAACGGAAGATTTTAAGTCATTGGGGCTCATTTACTAAGGGTCCGAATGCGCACTTTCGTCGGGTTTCTCGACTATTCCGTTTTGCGCCAGGATTTTGGCGCACGTTGATCGGATTGTGGCGCATCGGCGCCGGGTTTCACGCGACAGAAAATCGTGGGCGTGGACCATCGGACAACCCCCACGGATTCGGAAAAAAAACCACGGAAATTTAAAAAACAAAATTGTGTCCGACAGATCAGCACTACATGCACCGCGGAGACGAATGTGAACTCGGCGGACCTCGTCCCAGCAGCGACACCTGTGGATATCGGGCGCACGACCTTAGTGAGCGGCACAGAAGACCCGAATCCACGTCGGAGAACGCCCGCTGGATCGCGACTGGACCCGGTAAGTAAATGCGCCCCAAATCCTTGCTGTCACCCAGCTTTCCCAGAATGAACACAATTTTTAAAGAGGGGGGTCGCTCTCCGATTAAAAAACATGGGCATAATTTAGAAATGGCGCCCTCCATGGGCTCTCTCGGTAATGCAGCTTGGCTCGAACTAAAGTGACTGGGAATGAGCTGTAATACGAGCTTACATCCTGTGGTCAGGTGTGTGGCGCTTTTGTAGAAGAAGGCAGCCAAGTTTTTCTGAACCACCCCCTTTAACAGACTTATTAGGCAGTTTCTTCTTACGAGTGCCGGGCGGTATTGATCTGTGTAGTGATCACGCTGATGCTTGGCGCGGCGCCGCTGTGGGCACATCAGAAGAGGCCGACCCCCCCCACCCCCAATACACAATCGCCCATCTGTTCCTGGAAACAAACGCCTCTTAGTCAGACCCTCGTAAGTGGATTATGTGGAGTCTCCCTGAGCGCCGGAACATCCTGCAAACAAAATCCTATTAACCCTAATTACCCGCTTCATGTATGACTTTTATTTTTCTTATTGCCCCCCCCCCCCTTGCCTAATTTTTTAACACTTAAACCCCGGATGTCCTGATAGCAGGTCATTGTGGTCCCTGGTGCACAAGTTTTATTTAGTTTATTTTTTTTACTTTTTTTGTTTTTTTTTTTGTTTATAATGTGATGTAGGGTCATTTGTGTGCAGGTGACATGGTTTATTCATGGCTCACCCCGTTACCAAATCTTTTAAACAGGTTTGACATGTTGACTGCAGCCAGTGTTTATGTATTGTCCCAGGAGAGATGTGTAATCAGACCTTTGTGTATGTTGATTAGTAGCAGCCAGACTGTGAAATTTATATATCTTATATATATATACGGATTGTACAGGGGCATGTCTCACACTGCTGTGCTCTTGTCAAGCCATATTATGTATTTTCCCTGGAGAGATGTTAATCAGACCTTTGTGTATGTTTGATAGCACAGCTGAACTGGAATTTTATATATTTCAAGATTGTATATTGTTATGTCCTCACACTGCGTGCTCTGGTACTCTGCAAGCCTGTTATGTATTTCCCTGGAGAGATGTGTAAACGAACCTTGGTGTATGCTGTTGTTAGTAGCAGCAGGACTGTGATTTATTGATTTATATATCACTATGATTGTACGGGGGCATGTCTCACACTGCTTGTCCTCTGTGCTCAACACTATGATTCTCCGTGAGATGAAAAAAACTTGGATGCTTGGCAAGCGCTAGATTGATTTATTCAAGATTATGTTAGTCTTCACATACCTGGCCCTGTTTTCTGGACGTTATGAGCCTAAGGTGTAATCAGAACTTTTGTATGCTGTAGTGCACAACGAAGGAATCACAATGGCAAGTGCATGCTCACACTGCTGTGCTCTGTGCTCTCTGCAGCCAGTGTTGTGTATTGTCCCAGGAGAAAGTGTAATCAGACCTTTGTATGTTGGTAGCAGCAAAACTGTGATATATGGATTTAGTATCACGGATTGTACATTGGGGGGCATGTCCTCACACTGCTGTGCTCTGTGCTCTCTGCAGCCACGATTATGTATTTTCCCTGAGAGAGTAAGTAATCAGACCCGTTTGTGTTGATCTTAGTAGCAGCTGGTAGGTTGTGGACATATGGATTTATTTATATTCAGGATGTGAGCTTCCCCAAAATTATCGATTTAAGTGTCCTCCTACTACCTGAGTATAGGAGTGCACAAGTAGGTTTTACCACCCAGTTGCGGTACCGACATTGCTGTGCTCTGTGCACTGCACAGTACACTCCTATCATGGTAAAGCTGTAGCAAAGTTTTTGATTGAATACCTCTGAGCAGTCATAAAGCAGAGGGGGAATGCCCAATATTAATTATTAATAATTACCAATTCTTTCATGGGATATGCACTACACACTGGCTGTAGAGGTCCCCAGGTGTGACATTCCATTGTTCGAGAAGATACAACCTGGTAAAATATAACTCCATATTTACAGTTTCTGGCATACTAACAACAACAGAAAGGGTCTGATACACAATCTCTCAGAGACAATCTAACACGGTAAGACAATAGAGGCAGAGTGCGATAACTAGCAATTGATACCAATCACAGGCTGTGAGGTCTGTTAACACATCTCTCCAGGGACAATACATAACACTGGTGCTGAAGAGCACAGAGACAGCAGTGTGGGACCATGCAATAGTACAACCTGAAATATAAATCCATATTTCACAGTTCTGCTGCTACTAACAAAAACAGAAAGTCTGATACACCTCTCTCCAGGTACAATATAAACACGGCTGAGAGAGCATAGAGTCACAGGCATTGTGAGGACACCACAATAGTACAACTCTAAATATAATCCATATTTCCAGTTCTGCGGCTACTAACAACAAACTAGAAAGTTCTGATACACATCTCTCCAGGGACAATACATAACACTGGCTGCAGAGAGCACGGAGCACAGCAGTGTGAGGACACCACAATAGTACAATCCTGAAATATAAATCCATATTTCACAGTTCTGCTGCTACTAACAACAAACAGAAAGGTCTGATTAAACATCTCTCCAGGGACAATACATAACACTGGCTGCTGAGAGCACGGAGCACAGCAGTGTGAGGACACAGCAATAGTACAATCCTGAAATATAAATCCATATTTCACAGTTCTGCTGCTACTAACAACATACAGATTACACATCTCTCGAAGTACAATACCAAACATTAACTGCAGCTTTGTATGATAGTATAGTATAATTGTGTGATTATCCGATCATCCCATTTTCGGGGCATATGGACCCTGTGTCCTATAGATTTGTTTTCCATGCAGATTCACACATATGTTATTATAGACTCAGCAACCGCTGCCAAGAATCCGCTGCCAGGAAATCCTGGATCACAGAGCGACATCCTAAGCGATGGGGGGGGGGGGGGGGGGGGCTGATTACTTTACAGGATAATTTGTATCAAATGTATCAGTTACTTAAAGGGAGTGTGCATAGTCATCAAGATTTTCAGCCTGGAAAATCCCTTTAAAAATGCAAATGCAAAAGTATGTGACCCCCTCCGAGATGCGGCCAGAATGAATTGGCTGACACTCGCAGTCGATGAACGCTGGTAATTATCATACTGTGATTATTAACATCTAATTTAATTGGATTATCATCCATGTAATTAAACGTGACTACAATTGTTACCCTTCTAACCTCCGCCTGTATCTGTTCCCTTCAGGGTTCACAAACTTTCCAGACTCAAACTTTCTTCATTCTAAAATTTCGTGAATTTGTGTCAGTCTTAACTGTCATTCTCAAGTTCTATTCCCGAACCGGACAGCATGGGTTATACCATGTTTGCTGATAGGGGTGGTTTTGATGTAAGGGGTGCAGATAGGAATGGTATATTCCGAGCCAAGATTCAAGGTCAAAAATGTCGGATTTTACGTTTTACTTTCCTAATAAATATATTTGTGTATATTCACTGCTGTCTAAAAAATAATTCTCACGACCTCTGTGAGTTTTATAAACCTCATCCGTCAGCGGCGAGATCCCAACATCTGTCCACAAGTAGCTGTCTGGGGAATACACAGATGGACAGGCCGTCTCCCTGTCTGTATATAGGGACCCCCGGGCTGGATGGAATAACCCGGGGACCGCTGTTACAGGGGCACAGAGAGGAGAACCCAACTCCCCCTTTTCACAATGAGTGGTATGAGCCATAGCACATGCAGTAAACAAGGAAGAAACCAACTGAAAGGGGCCACCCTTCTCACAGTAATATGACCGTAGAAGAACGAGAAGGACCCCAGTATGTTATGGGGGGCCCCTGCTTATCTATATACACACCTAGACTGGAGAGCTGAAGTTTTGCTCTAAAACATGGTTACACAAGGGTCACTATATGCAACAAACTGTAACCCCGCCCATGAAGATCAAGAAAGGACAACCCCTGCAGAACCTGCCTGTGAAATTGATCACCTGCTGACAGGGGGATTCATGTTTTTAATGGGAAGACATATGCATCTAATAAAATAACCCACCCCCCCTCCAATAGGTGGAGCTATCTGTGTATGTATTCATATAGCCAATATAAATGTCAGTGAGAGCTCCCCCATGTGGTGGCTGTAGGTAGGCTTCATTTATCTATTCAAGAAATAGAATGTTCTTATATGTCGGGCAGTGTAAGTAATGACCAGGCTGTGACGATATCCCAGAATTCTACATTCTATGGTTTATCTTTAGGTTGTATCCTGCAGCGTGGTGGGTGACAGTCTACAGTTTGCAGTGCGGGTCACCCGGACTCTTCCCGCCAACTCAGGATGTCAGGTGTACAGCGTGCGCATCACCCCGCTGCACATAAACGTGAGTATGTCATGGGACAACCCCTTTAATGTGTTGTGATACAGATTACTTTGCCTTCAAGAGACCTCCCCTTTAAAGGGAACCTGTCACCAGGAGAGCCATATTTAGCACTCCCCCAGTCCCCACATAGCATAGTACATACTCTGCCAAAGTGTTTTTGTATTAAAAATTGGTTTTACAAAAAAAAAAGATCTGTTATATTGTACCTTTCATTAGCATCTGGTGTGTGACTAGGCAGTTGCATATTGGGAGGGGCTGGAAAGGAGCAGTTCCCCCCCCCCCCCCTTGGGAAACAGTTCCTCCATGTGACCTTTTCAAATATATGAAAACACCCATCACTGGGCTTAGCGACGCCCCCTGCTCCTCTACAGCCAATCCCAAGTGTGGGGAGTTATTCATATATTTGAAAAGGTCACATGTTTCCCAAGGGTGGGGGGAGCTGCTCCTTTCCAGCCCCTCCCAATTGGCAACTGCCTAGTCACACAGCGGATGCTAATGAAAGGTACAATATAACATCTCTTTTTTTTTAATAAAACCAATTTTTTTTATACAAAAACACTTTGGCAGTGTATGTACTATGCTCTGTGGGGACTGGGGGAGTGCTAAAAATGGGTCTCCTGGTGACAGGTTCCCTTTAAGAAACCATGCGTCAATTGAACATAATCCCAGTGTCTTTAAGAGTAATATTTCCATTCCTTGACATCAAGCAGAAATCTTGAAAGATATAAAAACGGGAGCTTCATCTTCTCTTTCAGCTGGAGCTCCGGGTAAAAGAAGGAAACGGAAAAGACGTCCTGGTCACCTGGTCCATGGGAAACTTCTGTGATCTCGATCTTCAGGTTCAACCAAAAACTAAGCTGGAGGTCAGTCAGTAAGTTGTGTTGTTTTATCTCCTCCGTGCTGACTGTTTCCCCCCAATGGCTAAACCCAGATCAATAAATCTATGGAATTCTGGGGAAATATAAACTTTCATGTCCATAGGTTTTGTCTTCCTCTGATCAATGTGTCCTGTCTGCAGATGCCCGGAGCAAATGCAATTAAGGAAACCCTGGAGGACATACTGAAGAACCTCATGGGCTGTGTACGACCTCAGGTGGACCTGAGCAGCACGCCGACAGATGTGAAGGAGTATCAGGTACAGGAAAATTGGGCCATTGTACAAGACATAGTCTAAATGTAGGACCTACATCAAGTTGTCCTTCCAGCAGGGGGCAGCTTGAACCATTACATTAAAGCTATACACGTTCTGCATGGGCGGGGCTAAGCAGAGGTAGGAGTATGAGGTACCGGAGAAATGGGCCATAGTGCAAGAGATATTCTAAATCTAGGACCTACATCAAGTTGTCCTTCCAGCAGGGGGCAGCCTGACCCATTACAGAAAAGCTGTACACGTTCTGCATGGGCGGGGCTAAGCAGAAGTATGAGGTACCGGAGAAATGGGCCATAGTGCAAGAGATATTTTGCATATAGAGGCCTAAATCAAGCTGGGGGCAGTCTAAACCATTACAGACAAGTTGAACTGGCTCTGCAGGGGCAGGCTAAGCGGGGGCGGGACTAGCTCTACTAAACAGAACTCAGCTGCTACCATTGTCTCTTATAAGAGTTTCCAGGATTCTCTTCTCTACTCCAGTGTCTACAGTAGGGGACATGGGACCCCCACCCAATAATATTCTCCTCTGTCCACTTCCAGAACATCCCTGGCGTCCACTCTCCATTAATCTGTCCACCCAAACCCCCGCGAGTTCATGAGCTGAAACTTCAAGTGCGTAATATCAAAGCAGTGCTGAACGGAGAGGTCAACACCTCAGGTAATTTTTAATTTTTTTTTTTCCCCCTTATATCACATTGCTTGGACAAAACCAGTACAGTTATGTCATGCTCCGCCCCCGCAGAGCCCTTCACTTATTGCATAGATTATTCCTTTAAGTCTATGGACTTAATACTCTGTCCCCGATCTTCCTGCAGAGATGGTAGTGTGCTACGTTCAGCTCAACGACCCAGTCCAGAGGTTCACCACTGCGGCCATACAGCAGAGCGTCAGCCCCAGCTGGGAGGACGAGTTTGTATTGTAAGTATACAGGGGGTTAGGGTTGTCCCATAGCAATGGCTTCATTCTCTATGCTATCAGTCAGAAGCTACAGGTTCATGGCCATCAATGAGAAGCTACAGGTTCATGGCCATACTACAAGGTCTCTATTTACCCTTAAAGGTATGATATCAATGTTCATCCTGAGCCTTCTGTTTCATAGCTTTACCACCAGAACTGTGGATGTACTTCAACACTCGTCTATTATATGGTTAAAGTGTAACGCCACCACAAAAATTTTAATGTCTCATTGCATCTAAAACGAAGCTACTTTGCTTAAGATTTTTACAGGTCCTATGCATGTTGATATGTCTCCATGGTAACAGACTACAAACTAACCCTGTTGTAGTCTGATGCTATAATTATACTCTCTTTCGACTGCCCCTTACCTGTTCCTCTCATACAGCTAGAATATTAGCAGAAAGTTGGGGACATGTAGAAAGGAATACGACTGCACGATCTGACTGCACAATGTTTGTAGTCTGTTACCATGGAGATACATAAGTTAGCATGGAAGCAGTAAACTAACAGTGGTAGAATTTTAATGAAGGAGATATACAAACTCAATGTGACTTTTATTTCTGTTATTGAGCCCGGTGACTGGTCCCATAGGAATGAATGGAATCTGTGTTAGTCTATTGCTCTCAGCTATCAGCCCGGCAGGGGAAGTAATTGGAATCTCCCTGTCCCTCATCATGGCTACACTGCCATACATGTAAATTGATGATATCACAGGGATGTATACAGTGTCTGGGAATGGTGACGACATCGCAGGAATCCGAAAAATGTAGAACACATCCATTCAGGTTTATAAACATTTACGTCAAACTCTCCTGCCTGGATTCATGGAATTTTCCTAACAGTCCCTGATGTGAAAGCCGGGACCCTCCAAGTGTCTGTTTTGGGTGGTGGGGGGGGGGGGGGGCGAGTTGATTCCAAGATTTTCCTAATTTCAGTTTACATTTAAGCATAACAGAAGGCTAAAAACTTGACCTTCTACTTCTCACAGCTGATGTTTTGGTGCAGTTGTATCCAGGAACATTTTACTTGCACTGATACATTGTAACAGATGCTCAGGTCTAGAAAGAGGTTTGTGCTGCTGCTGATGTCTTTAGGTTACATCTGTAACAAACCCTCAGCTGTTTTTGGTCAGTACCTGTTCAATCTAAAAATCGAAGGGTTAAGCCACCAGTTTTAACACTTTGTGCGCCATTCCCAGTTATATATACAGCACCCAAGTAGCTGTGACTGACTACAGGGCGAGGCGTGGAGGACGTCTCCGCAGACAATGGCCGCCTTCTTCTACCGATAGACTGTCACATTGCTGACATTCCAGTGACAGGCACTTCCCGTCCTTCTGAGGACCTCATTGTAGTCAAGGACTTCTATTCCTTATCCAGTTTGTACCCATCGCTATTTCCGATCATCTAAAGCAGCACAGAGTATTTCAGGAGCTATTTCACCTATAAGCTCAAGCAAAGCAGTTTCTGACGATCCGGAGTTCTTGAGGAAATATACAGCAAATTTATTTAACATTCCTGACCATGTGACCACAAATGCTAGCCAATAGCTCGCTGTCACCTGGTGCTAGAGCTGATCTTCCCCCGGTGACAGCTGACCACTGGCTAATGGCTGTACCCAATCAAAACCTGTTACCGCTCTGGCAGAGCTATACCAGGATGGCAACAAGTTTAGGAGGGAAAATTTTTTCCCGCCTAAACTATACCTGAGGTAAAATGAAGGGATGACTTTAATCCTTCACTAGGCCGGCGCCACACAGGCGCTTTGTTCTGCGCTTGCAAACGCAAACGCAGGACAAGTCGCCCACGGCGGCGGGGCTCGCGCTCGAGTCGCATCGGCGTTCTATGGAACGCCTGCGATCGGGAACGAGGGCACCGGGGTTTTGCGTTAATTTAACGCGGAAACACCGGCGGTCGTTCCCGATCGCAGGCGTTCCATAGAACAATGAAACGCCGATGCGGTCGGCGCCGAGGCCCGCCCCGGTGGGCGCGACTTGTTGCGTTTGCTGTGCAAGCGCAGACAAAGCGCCCTGTGTGGCGCCCCTAAGGTGAAGACACACATGGCGTTTTTGGGCCGTTTTTACTAAGTGCGTTTTCGATCGTTAAAAAAACGCATCGTTTTTGTTTAAAACGCATGCGGTTTTTGAAAAAGCATCCGTTTTTGTCCGTTTTTCAGTGCGCCAATTCGGAAAAATTGACACAAAACTGATGCGTTTTTTAATGCATGCGTCTTTTAACGATCTGAAACGCACTTAGTAAAACGGCCCAAAACGGCCAAATCGTTCAGATCGTTAAAAACGCATGCGTTTTTTGAAAACGCATGCGTTTTTGACCAGTTTGAATTAAGATAATTGGTCAAACCTGTCAAAAACGCATGCGTTTTTCAAAAACGCATGCGTTTTTCAAAAACGCATGCGTTTTTTAACGCACGCGTTTTTAACGATATGAAAACGCACTAACTAAAAACGGCCCAAAAACGGCCTAAAAACGCCAAGTGTGTCTTCACCCTAAGGCTACATTCACACACATGTATGGGGGGCGTATATCGGCCGTATATACGTCCCCCATACACTTCTATGGGCTCACGGCCCTGTACGGGAGCGGTACGGTGCAGCACACATGCGGCACCGTACCGCTCCGTAGCCCGGGAAAAGATAGGACATGTCCTATCTTTTCCCGTATTACGGCGCCGTGCGCCATAACTTCCTATGGAGAGGGGCGGGGGTGAGCGGCGTGGCGGGCACATGGCAGTGTGCATGTAGCCTTAGGGTGAAGACACACGTGACGTTTTTAGGCCGTTTTTACTAAGTGCGTTTTCAGATCGTAAAAAACGCATGCACATGCCCTTAGGCTACATTCACACGACCATAAGATTTCTCCACTCCCGTATTTACGGGCCGTATGAGCCCGTATATACTTGACGTTTTTCATCTGTATGCATCCCGTATGTAACCCGTGTTTTATACGTCCCCCATAGACTTCTAGGGCATACGGAACTGAAATACGGGAGAAAATAGGACATGCTCTATATTTTTATACGGCCAGTATACGGTACGGTGCGCTACAGTGTCAAAAACGGCAATATAAATGGTTGGACGTATTGTCCATTTAAATGAATGTGGTCGTATGTAACCCGTAAAAAAAAACGGTACGGATACGGCCACTTTCATACGTCCGTGTGAATGTAGCCTAAGGGTGATGCCACACATGGCGTTTTTGGTCCGTTTATAAGCATGCGTTTAGAGTCAGTTTAAAAACGCATTCGTTTTTGACCGTTTTTGTCAGTTTTTCCAAATTATCTTAATAAATAAACAGGTTGTAACAGCCAAATACATGGTAAACGCTCAAAAACTGACCGTTGTTTTGAAAACGCCTGGGTTTTTAAATGATAGCGAGAACCAGGGGGTAGTTTCATGAGGGGAGCGGAGGAATAGAAACAAGTTGGAGGTCACAGACTAGTGAGATTATGGTGGTGTGAGCAGCACAGAGTATTTCAGGAAAAATGTGCTGATTTGTAGGAGATCGATCTTGTAAGTCCCACAACTAGATGATAGTGAAGACTAGGTTGTGTTAAGATACGAGGTGGAGAATGGGGCCAGGTGGGAGGTCAGAGACTGAGTGTTGCACATTGCCCCTGCAGCACAGAGTATTTCAGGATAAGTGTGTGCTTATGTAGGCGACATGTCGACTTCTGTGACGTAAACGCAGATCCGGGGGTTGTGGCAAGATGTGGTTAATGAGCTGAGTGTTGCACAGAGAAAGCGGATGGGTCCTTAGCAGCACAGAGTGTTTCAGGAAAGTGTTGTCCACTTATGTAAGTGTCATGATGTAATTAGGTAAATGTAGACAAGTGTATGGTCATTACATACGTTACATAGTGGAAGCAGCAGGGTCCTCCAGCAGCACAGAGTATTTCAGGGATCCCCTGACATAGAGCTTCTCTGCTGGATCATGTCTCTGTGATGCTGAAGGGGTGTAGATGACCCATCTGGCAGTGCTCTTCTATCATAGCGCTATATTCCGGTTATATGCGGTATATTAGCGTGTCCCGGAGACAATAGCCGTATTGTTCCCAGCGCGATCGCGTTACTGGGATTTCCAGTCTTTCATTAAGACTTGGCAGCTGTGTCCTCTTTTCATTATACCTGGGGAGCGGTCTCTGGGGGGACGTACTGTACAGGACATGAGGCGGTCGCACCGTCCATTGTGTGGACCTTCTGATACACATGGACTCATTAGCTGCCTGCCTCGTGTGTGACAAGTTATATAGGATTATAGAGGGAATGTGGGAAAATCAAGGATAGACAAAATATACAGATGAAGTAACGACACTATCAGTACCCATATAATAGTAGCATCTTTTCCTGTGTTTACGGCCTGGTGCCATGCATCGCTATTGAGAGGGGAGAGGTGAGCAGTGCTCATCCCTCCACTTCCCCAGCACGCGGCCGTGTGCTTTCACATTAGTGTGCTTTTACGTATCCTTAAACTGATTGATTGGACTTGATCAGGAAAGGCACACTCCTGTCTATATAAGACCTCACGGCTCACAGAACATGAGAATCACGAGGTCTAAGGAACTGCCCAAGGAGCTCAGAGACAGAATTGTGGCAAGGCACCAATCAGGCCAAGGTTACCAAAGAATTTCTGCAGCACTCAAGGTTCCTAAGAGCACAGCTGCCTCCAATAATCCATAAATGGAAGGAGTTTTAGACCAGCTACACCACAGTGCCCATATAACAGGGCCAACCTACGCTGCAATGCCCTTATAATAGTGCCAGTTACATTCAGATAAGTGTCTACCCTTCTAAAGTCCATACAACAGACCCATCTATATCATTATCCATGATATGCCCCTATAGTAATACCATCTATCAGTACTCATTTACCTCATTAGTGCCCATATAACCCAGCAGACCTTTTATACTTATGGACCCTGAGAGAGATAAATATGGTAACACACGTCCCATATACTCGTACCCCCTTTGTGGTTGTAGTAGGATAATTGCTAGTCTATACTAGTTAGTACGTGTGAGTATTAGTGCAGTACTAGTAGAATGATTACATACATTGGTTATCGCCTCATTCGTTTCCCTTCTCTTCTTGCAGTGAACTGAATGCTAAATCCCAGGAGCTGCAGCTGGAGATCTGCGAATCCGGGAAACCTGAGGAGGGTAAGTACAGCACCCTACGACCATCCAGGATCATTAGTGGTCACAGAAACCATGGGCAAAAAATCCAAAAATAATGAACAAATACCATTGAGATGCCACGCTGTTCCTGGAGGCCTAAACCCCATCCCTCACCTATTACCACCAGCGATGTCTGGAATGTGTGACCAGGATTTTAGGACGACCCATCACACGACTCTCCTGGTGGTCTGTGATGATGGCATCAGGCATTGATAATGAGGTGTTTTAGGCCACCAGAACAGTATGGCATCTCAGGGGTATTTGTCCATTATATTTGGATTTGTTTTAGGTCTCACAGGTGGTCGGTGGTAAGGGACGCGCCGCCTTTAAAGGAGTGAGGTGTCTTTATATATTTATCCTTATTTATAGCCTTATTTTTAGATCCCCCATTGGCCAGTGCTACTGTACCTTTGGATTTATTCAGGAAGAACCCCTCAGGAAGGCAGAACTATTCACTAACCCCTACCTGCTCCTTGTCTGGGTCCATCAGTGCTCAGGTAGGTACCTAGGAGAACAGAGCAGAATTTAAAGGGATATTTCTGAATTTATTGAATTTATCCTTATGGGGGTCCTACATTCTGCATATCGCCCAATTAACTGTTTAATAGTATTGGCACAAAGCACAGCGCCGTACATTGTACAGTGGCTGCGCTTGGTATTTCAGTTCATCCTTATGTCGAGGAATGGTGCTCAGCAGCTACTGGGCCCCCTATTGGATGTGGCGTCGCAGAGCACCGCAAGCACTTGAAGCAGAGTACAATTTTAAATAATTTTGAGCATTTTTTTTTTTTAATAAAAATGGACTTCCCCTTTAAATCAATACTTTGCCCTAGTGACACGTTGGTGATATCTGATCCATATAATTGATTTTAGTTCTTGTTCGTGGAGCCAAACGAATTGAAATCCTGGTCGGTCCCGGTTCCTGCAAAGAAGGTAGAGAAGGATCGGACGGTGATGCCTTGTGGGACCGTAGTCACCACCGTTACCTCAGTCACGTCAAAGCCGCGGATGGAGGGGAAAAGTCCGGCTGCCGGCTGCAGTGATAAAGCATCAGGTAATGGGTCCCTCCGATCTGGGATGGGTCCTGTGCGGAGCTCGGTGGAGGATTGTTCTCATACACAGATCTGAACAACCTGAGCTACACCGCAGAGTCTTATATTCCTGGTTTTACATAGTGGCGCCCCCTCTGTCCCTCCAGATTCCCCCTCAAGCACTCCCCCTAAGATCAAAGTGATTGAGAGGGACTTCTCCGTACAAGCCATCCCTTCCCAAACCGGTGTGGTCAGCAAGGCGCTGTCCTCTTCAGACACAGGTAAAACATTCACAATCTCATCTCCGTTTTCCAAAATGTTCACTTTTTTTTTTTTTCTCTTACCGTCATTTTTTTTCCGTTTTGGAACCAGAACTCTTAATGCTGAATGGTTCTGACCCGGTTGCAGAAGTTGCCATCAGACAGCTGAGAGAGTCTTCTAGGCAGTCCCTAAAGTCTCCTCGGAAGAAGAGCACCATCATTATATCAGGAATCTCAAAGGTGAGACTCTGGGGGGCTTCTGCACCCATGGGTTGTCCTGAGGGTCAGCCTCACTCACCCCTATGGATATCACATGGAGGTATCATCATTATCAAGGAGACCTAATCACGTTGGTGTAATATAGGGAGGTAGTCTATTGTATAGCTGGGTACTCTATTTGTAAAGCGCTACGGAATTTGATGGCGCTATATAAATAAAGTTTATTATTATGTGGTGGTCACCCACATATGTAGTGACGTGGCTGCTTGTTGTGAAAAACACCCTTTTTTTTTTTGGCGTCTGTCAACAACAGTTTTGACCGTGTCGATTTGTAAAGCGCTACAGAATTTGATGGCACTATATAAAGATTATTATAAAACTGCAGTCAGTGTTATGTATTGTCCCTGGACAGATGAGTAGTCAGACCTGTTATATGTTGTTAGTAGCAGCAGGACTGTGAAATATGGATTTATATTCCAGGATTGTAGCTTCTCCAAGTGGTTCCTCACACTGCTGTGCTTTTAGATCTGTGCATCGAGCTGCTCTAAAGCCACGCCTTCCTCTACTCTGAAAAAATTCCACAGCAGGGTTCAGGTTGAATCTTACAAATGTAACTCAGAGCAGAATTAAGGGGCCGTGGAGCATCTCTGGAATATAAATCCATATATCACAGTCCTGCTGCTATTAAAAACAAACACAAAGGTGTGACTACACATCTCTCCTGGGACAATACCTGGATGCAGAGAGTACAGAACACAGGAGTGAGGACAATTCCCCAGTGCATTTGGAGAAGCTGCAATCCTGGAATATAAATCCATATATACAGTCCTGCTGCTTTAAGCAGAGCTTTGTGCCCTTGTGTCTCCACAATTGAGGATAAAGCAGCAGCACTCTGTGAGATGTTCTCTTTATACATCAGAAATGCATGCAACGTTTTGACACTCTGTCTTGGATCTAGCAGGGTTACAATGGAGCGCTGCTGCTTTTCAGTATCCTCCTGGACCCATGTAACTGGGATCTTCCTGCTGCAGGCACCCCCCACAATGTAAGCAGGCCCGGATTGGGCAAATTTGGATACTGTCTCAAACTTTGTTTTTGTTGCGTCTCCACAGACGGTGCTCACACAGGACGACGAAGCTTCCCTCATGCTGAACTACGCGGCCTCCATGGACAGCACCATAGAAAATAACTCGGCCTTCACCTTCGATGACATTGCCGCCAGTGATAAAGGTCTACTGCTGGCATCTACCACCACCACCGTGCCAGCCATGGGCTCCGATGACTATCTGCACGACGCCTGGGAGCAGGGCAGCCAGTCCGGAGAGTGGAATGGGAATGGACTGGACCCGGACTCTGAACTGGTGTCAGTCAGTAACCTGAGCATGTCCGAGACCGGGAGCATCAGGAAGTCGAAAGGTGTGTGCCCGGTGCCCTCCGCGCTAGTCACTAATTACATAGAGTCATGTGATACTAATTACCCATAATCTCAGGCTTCTCATTTGCATATATTTGCATCTCATTATTATTCAGTAAATGAGCTGGTAACTGGGCGCCTGGGAATAAGTAATCAGTCTGAACAGGCTCCTTTAATTGTGGCTATTTCTCCTACATTAGATGTCAGAGGGGAAGAAGACTTAAAATCCATGTCAACATTTTGCATAAGTGGAGAGGTTTGGGACAAAATTGACAACTTTTGTGGGTTTGGTTATCTTTTACCTAATGTAAATGGGCATGTCCTCACACTGCTTTGCGCTTAGCTCTTTGCTTTGAGCTGTTTCACAGACTTTCCCCTCTGCTCTAAGTGACTGCTGTAGTATTCAACAAGAAGCCTACTACAGCAGAGTGGAGCGGCTATGGCACAGTTCAGTGCACAGAAATAAGAACACAGCAGTGTGAGGAAACGCCCTCTTCCCAAAATGCACTACAGGGACAAAACATAACATTGGCTGCAGTTGTTGCATGGTCAGGCCTGGTGACTAATACCCTTTAAGATTTTCTCTGCAATATAAGATGTTTAGGATCATTCTAATTTGAGGAAGGCAGAGGAGGATGCACATTGACCATAGAGTACTGTGGATCAAGCCAATAAGGGACCTAGTGGTTGTAATTTCATTTAGGAACTGTAGCCCAAATGACCTAAATGGTCCTGGCCTCCAAGACAAAAGGCAGGACTATGAGATTGCACCCAGGAGCTTCAGGCCTGAATTATTGTGGAGATACATCATGGAAAGCATCATCTACTATGTGTTCTTTGTAGACCGAGTCAAGGTTGGTCAACGGGGAGTGGAGAGATGGTACAAAGGGGTAAATGAGGACATTAATTATGAAAATTCCAGTTGGAGCCCATGTCCAATGATGGAACATGCCAGCAAATAATCAACCTTGTGTCCTACCTCAGTGTGGTCCATCTAGAAGGCCATCCCTTGCAGCAGATCTCAGTCTATACGTATGACTTCTAGTGTTGAAGGACCTAAGTCTACACTGTCGAAGGTTCTGCTCAATTTATGGACCCAATGTAGGTTACAAGGGCAATCTTTGTGGGATGTCCATGAGTAAAGATGAGATCCTGCTAACATGGGGGCCACCTTCATGGTCATTGGCTCATCATATCTGGCATCTCGTGAAGTCTCGTTACGTCTCCGAGTCTTAACTCCTATAAACTTTATTGACACCCAAAAATATTAAATTTGGCTTTTTCAGCCTCCTCCGAAATGATGTAATTCTCAGGGAGCACAGCTAACAAGACTAACACGGTGATGGAAGAGCAAGGGCTGGGGCTGTAATGTACTAACCCAGGCATCAGCATGACTTGGAAGGGCTGCTTACACTAACCCCTTTAATAAGGTTCCCATCATGGGCCTACATGTAGCATTGTGCCTCTTCTATAATTAGGGGATTAGGTTAGAGAGGACCTCTGGTGGGCTACATCTGTAGATCTTGTGCTTCTCAATGGTGGGTGAAGGTTCAATAGGTCTTTCATATGAATGAGGTATAATCAAGGCTTCCACCACATGGACTACTGGACCGGACCCACGCCTGAAACCTAACCCAGTGCTAATCCATGTGGCCCATTGGTTAGTCTTGATGACCTTCATCATTATAGCCATGGCAGGACCATGGCAAGATAACAAGTGGTCACCAAGGTTTCTCCCCACATCGAATGGTATCATCTATAGTCCATAACTTATTAGACCTGTGAGCTCTTACCAGTAAGGGACGTGTTTCAGACCCATCCACTTACCAATGCCTGGAGCATTGAAATTAAGAGAACCTAAAGAGGAGGTTCTGCTTGTCTTGTCTGTCCATCATCTTCATGATAAGGTGGTCGGTACAGCTCCAGTATTTCAACATGATGTAAGAGTCTAAGGGTGAAGACACACGTGGCGTTTTTAGGCCGTTTTTAGTTTTCAGATTGTAAAAAACGCATCCGTTTTTTATAAACGCATGCGTTTTTGTCACTTTTTCTGAATTTGCGCAATTAAAAATGGAAAAACGGACAAAAACGCACTAACTAAAAATGCCACGTGTGTCTTCACATGCCCAATCCCGACTCCCGACTATCCTTTTCCCAAATGAACCTAAAAGTACAAAATGTGATATGTAGGACCCTCAATAAGCTTTCTATTATTTTTCCTGTTTCCCAGCCCTTTAGTTATTTTAGAGAAAATGTAAATGTATGCAAATTAAGTTCTCAGTGCACTGAAGGCGGGGCCGTGTCTTTTGGTGCAACCATTTTTTTTTGTCCTTTCTGTAACCTATTTCTATGGTAGGAGTCAATCTGTATGTACAGGACGACGCTATGCAACTATGGGCATCTTAGAAAGAAGCAAATCTGTACACCTGTATGTGCAGCCCCGCCCCCAGTGCACCGATAAACTAATTTACATAATAATAAACATGCTATTTTCTCTAAAACAACAGATCTCAGGGAAACTGGAGAGATATTTCTGGAAAGCTGATGAGATGCCCGACACAATGCTGCGTTTACTTGCGGGGGGGGATTTGGTAGTCGTACATTCCCTTTAATGGGTCAAAAACTTAAATTTGCTTCCTTAGGTTCTTTTTATCGTTTGCATTGGCAATTTTTTTTTCTTTTTCAACTACAGGCTGCTGTGGAAAGTGTTGGGGCAAAAGATAAGACTGAAAACTGCATGCTTTTTTTTTTTAAGATTTTTTTTTTAGATTTGGGACAAATTCATTTTGATACAAAAAAAAACTTTAAGCAAAAAAAAAAAAAACCCAAAAAATAAACTCTCCATGGTGCTGGGATTCAGACATAGTGAAATGAAGCTGCGTGTGTTGTCTGTCCACTCATCTCTCATTGGTCATTTTCCTGTTTGTCTTCTTTCTCATCGTCTTTCTTTCCATCTCTTCTGTCACCTTTAAGAGGATCTTTTCACCAACTCCAATTAATTGCTCACACAGTAAGTCGACAGTTTTCCATTCCTTCTCTTCTCCTTGTTATATTGTTTTGCCAAGCTGCACCAAAATTACCTTTTTTTGGGGGGGAGGGGGGTGGGATTGAATTTATATTGAAAGAATGTCCTCACACTGCTGTGCTCTTTGCTCCCTGCATTAAGATGTTCCACAATCAGATGTACTTGAAAGCTGTAGTATCTGGCAAGAAGCTTTCTACTGCTTTACAGGGGCTTTGGAGCAGCTCCATGCAGAGAGCACAGCAGTGTGAGGACATGCAAAGGCACAGCAGTGTGAGGACACACCCCCATAGCACTTTTTCTTTTTCTCTGTGAGTATCCTTGTTGTGTACTGCATTAGGACATGACTATATTGTTTGTCTGCCCAATTGGTGAAGAGATTGGTGAGTGCCCCATGTGTAGAGCCGCCATGTTTATCCCATATATGTATCTCCGCAGATGACACTGAATCCCTCATAACTCACCTCCGTTTTCTCACAGGTGGACTTTTACACAAAGGAGCAAAGCTATTTTTCCGTCGACGGCACCAGCAGAAAGACCCTAGCATGAGTCAGTCCCACAACGACCTCTCCTACCTAGAAAATCATCGGACGACGGAGCATCGCAAGAAGGGGGCAACCTTGTCCCGACTACTAGGCAAGAACAAGAAGTTCCTCCCCAGAAATAAACACAAAAATAAACCGGAAAGTGAAAATGAATAATCTGGCCAAGCAAGATGGCCGACCCCGACACCACATGAGGCAAACCCCTGAGGGGCACATAAGGCATGAGGCCGAGCTGAAGGCCTATTCTATGTTGTCCCCTCATGAACTTGTAAATCCTGCTTTCTTTTTTTGTCTTTTAGCTCAACACTGTGAGAATTTTAGGAGTCTTTTACGTTTCGCTGCCTCCAACGCACAATGGAGACGGCCATTTTATGAGCTAAAGCAATACCATGACAACATAGAGGCAGCCATTTTGTGAACCGCACTGAGCGTGGAAGAGTTCTCAAGCCCGGAGGTCGCTGATCGCAGTTTACCTCGTACCGTGGTGATATTCCTGGTTTCTAAGGGGGGTTATGTATATTTTTTCTTTTATTTTTAAGAAAATGCCGGTCACCACGCAGCGTGGATTGTAGGGCCACCTCGAAATGTACACGATGTCACGGAGGTGCATGTTATTTATGAGCCGTTTAATGCATTTCTATGACAGAAGTCTCCATCTTCCGCTAATGGCTTTTTCCACATGAGGCCTATGATCCCTGATCGTGCCATGTCTACATCTATCATGACGTATCGGACCACCCAGGACACTAATTCTGTAAATAATAGACATTTTAGGAGATCTTTATATACTTAATACATCATCTTCAGGCCAGATTTCCCCTTATTGTAAGGTAATATAACTGGGCCTCGCTTGTTAGTATAGAAAAACATGGATGTTGCTATGGTGAAGGCTGAGGTAAAAATAGGCTCTTAGGGTCCCCAAATGTCTCTCACATCAAAAGACACCAGTATCATCAATGGCACATTGTGAATGGAGGAAAGAAACAATAATTAGGACCTTTATCTACAGACAAAGCTGCTTTCAAAATTGTACTGGTTGTTCTTAGAAACAGACAACGGTTTTGCTCCACCTTGTAGTCAGACATGTGACATGGATGTTGCTATGAGGAAGGCTGAGGTAAAAATAGGCTCTCGGGGTCCCCAAATGACTCTCGCATCAAAAAACACCACTATGGCACAAAGTAGATGGGGGTCCTAATTATTGTTTCCTTCCTCCATTCACAGACAAAGCTGCTTTCAAAATCCTACTGGTTGCTCTCGGAAACAGACAACAGTTTTGCTCTACCTTGTAGTCAGACATGTGACCTGACCGCTCTAATTATATCTCTGCTATATGAGCTGCCATTAAGCGCTACTTTCAGGAGACTAGTAAATGCAGCTTTGTGTGTGAGTAGAGTATTATTCTAAAAAACAAAAGTAATGCACTGGCCAGTATTTTCTATAGTATGAAGAGGTTGCCACAACAAGGGCATTTATTATGACTGAAAGGATTTAAGTACAGTAAAATTAAAATAATTCCCTATTTTCTAGAGTTTATAGATGGCAGATTACCAGACGTTCTGGATTATCGAGGTGTATACACGATTCATTATAGATTTCTGTCGGGTCTCTTATTGGTTCTTGATGTTCCTGATTAGATACCAGGATTGGTAGTAAATACAGGATTATTCCAGAATATGGCATGATACCAAATTAAAGAAAATTTTACTACACCCCCACCCCCCAAAAAAAAATAAAAATCAAGGATTAACAAATTTTATCCCATAGGGTCTAATTAACCCAAAGCGATTTGCATGTATAAGATATAAGACTAAGAAAGTGATCAGATCTAATTGATTACTATGGGTAGCAACCAATGAGATTGAAACAGTCCCGATAGTTTTGGGAAAGCTGGGTAGCCAGGCTCCTAAAAAAAACTCTGTGCCTGTTCCCACATATAACTTATTCCACTTGTGATTGTATTTCTCTCAAACATCTCAGTTTGGACCTCAGGGGACTGGACTTATTGAAATATGCCAAAAAAATAAAGCCTGTCCGTAGAATTATGTGGGCATTACAGATGGGTCAGGGACCCACTATAGTAAAGACACTGGGCTAATCTACCCCTGCAATCCCCCCACACATTCCTCCACCAAAGCACTGCCTACAGCCATTCGCCTCTCCTGCCTGCACTTTACAATGGCGGCTACACGACGACCTTCCCATCATGTCACCACCCCCCTCAATCCCACACACTCCATAAATCCAGTCACCGTTTTTGGACGGAGCCGTTTTTGTGATAAAACCAGCCATTGGTTCCTTTACCAGGAACTTGTGACACCATCGAGGCCTACAGCACTTTCCCCCCTACAAAATGGCTGCCTCCTCGCTGCGTAGACACAAAATGGCTGCAGAAGGATCTTATTTTGAACTAACTGTATATTTGATGACGTGCTCGTTTGTGCGATTGCCTGCTGCTTGTCTTAGGAATTTCACACACCCGGTGAATTAAAGGGACGCTCCACCTTTGGGTCAATGTTGACCGCTATGATCAGTGAATGAAAAAACTTTCCAATATATTTTCATAGTTTTTTTTTCACTTTTGTGTCTACTTTCTGGCAGAAGTAGAATACTGGACCACAAAAGTAAATATACTTACATTTTAAAGGTAAAGCTTCCCTTAAAGGGTGCAGTCACACAGGTTTTTAGGGGAACCTCATCTCGAATGATCATTTGAGAAGACTTTATTAAAGGGGTTGGCCACTTTACCTCATGTTTTTTTTTGAATGCGTGTGTGAGTCTGGGGATTCGTTATTGGTAGGAGAAGGGGTGGGAAACGAGGGAGGGAGGTGGTTTGGAAGGAGAGGGATAGAAGGAAGAAGAGAGGGGGGGGGAAGAGAGATGTAGGGGAATGGGGCTGAGGGGGGGGGGGGTGTGAGGGGAGGGAAGAACGGGGGGGGGTGGTGGGGTAAGACTGGGGGAGGGAGAAGATAAGGGACGGGCTGGAAAGCAAGATGAGAGGGGTAGAGAGAGTAGAGATGGAGTAGAGGACGGAATAGTATATGTAGATGAGTGAGAATGATAGATGGATTTGTTGGGTGATGGGTGGGGGGACGGGAGGAAAGAGGTGTTCATGGGCGTAGTTTACCAATATACATCTATTAAAAGTTCAGTTCCACTTTCCTGATATGTAAAGTGAAGCCTCCTGTCTTTGGGTGGTGGCACACGTGGCGTTTTTAGGCGTGCGTTTTCAGATCGTAAAAAACGCATGCGTTTTTGACAGGTTTTACCAACTATCTTAATTAAAAACGTATGTTTTTTAATGCATTCATTTTTTACGGCCTAAAAACGCCACGTGTGCCATCACCCTTAATCAGCCGGAGATTCTTGTCCATAAAATGGCCGCAGATGGAGGGTCATGTGATCTCTATCTGACCATGAGCAATCAGCCTGACAGAACCTTCCGATATTATTCATGAATATAAGATCAAGGTCCTGGCAGGCTGATTGATCATGGACATATAGAGATCACATGACCCTCCATCTGCCGCCATTTTATGGTCAGGAATCTCTGGCTGATGAGGTAAAAAGACAGGAGGATTTAGTTTACATATCAAGAAAGCGGAGCAGAACATGTAATAGATGTATATTGGTAAATTACCAGATGTCTTGCCCCCTCCCCCCAACTTAAAACGTGAGGTAACACTGCCAACCCCTTTAATATTAGAGGTTGTTGGAGCTTGAGACTTAGGGTGATGCCACACATGGCGTTTTGAACCCGTTTTTGGTCCGTTTTTAAGCAGTCCGGTTTTTAAAAACTCATCAGTTTTTTTGAAAACGCATCCGTTTTTGACAGGTTTTACCAATTATCTCAATTAAAACTGGTCAAAAACGGATGCATTTTCAAACGGACGGTGTGGCATCACGCTGAGGCCTGTTTCACACAAATGATTATTTTCCTAGGTCCGCACCCTCAGGCTTGTAGGTCCGTTTTTACGTTGTGTTTTGCGCCCCATTTTTGTCGTTTTTTTTTTTTTTATTCTACAAAAATTATACAGGTATCATCAGTTTTTTGGATGCCGGATTACATGATGTCATTGGCTTCTTGTCTCAAAGGATGAACCCGAATGCAATTTATAAAAACATGAGGCCTGTAGACCTCGACAGGGAGGCAGTAGCCACAAAATGACATTACAAAACGAAATCGGCACTAGGAAAACACATTGGTGAGAAAGAAGCCATTACAGAACATAGGGGGAGATTTATCATACGTTTCTGAGGTAAAGATGCTCTAGTTGCCTGTGGAGACCAATCAGGGTTCAGCTTTAATTTTATAAACAGCTGTGGGAAAATGAAAGCTGAGCTCTGATTGGATACCATGGGCAACTAGAACAACTTTGTGTGGAAGGGGCCTCAGAATGAGCTTAGAATTTGTTTAAAGGAGATATCAGAGGGCACATCTAGGAGTCACTCCCCTTTAAGGGACTAACCCTTTCACAGCGGAAAGCGTTGTCATGGGTAAAAGTCTCCTCAGTATTTGTATCCTGTATGTGGAGGAGCATGGTGTAATACTCTTTTCCCCCTGCGGGTGTGCTGTAGATAAACTCAACACTTACTGATTTCTACACAGATGATCACGGGGGGGCGGAGGGGGTGTTCTAAATTTTAACTTTTTTTTTTTTTTTTACTTCAGAATCTTTTTCCGCAATGTAAAAACGCACCAAATCCTGCGGCACCGGGTAGTGTGGTAATTCTGTAGTGACTGGCGAGTGAATGAATGGAGAGGGTGATGTTGGTGATAAGTTACTCATATAAAGCGGGTATCAACTTCTGGAAACAGGAAAAAGGAAAAAAAAACACTGATTAACCCCTCAGCTGCTGCCGCTCTCTGGACTCCTCGGGCGGACAAAGAAGGGGTTAAGCGTCCTGCTGTGTAGACGACGTCGCCGCCGCGGTAGCATCAATAGCCATATGCGATGATTATGCAAATGCTAATGTACTTTATAGAATATTTAAAGCCGTATACATAGGACGATTACATTTTTTTTCCCCTTAAGTTTACATTTGAAGAGTTGCAGAAGATTTTTAAAAACATTTTTATTCTATATCGGTTTATAACGTTATAACTTTTGTTCTTTCATTATTAAGATTATAAATTGTTTATGTTCTGTATTAAAAGAAAAAAAAAATCTTCACTGCTTATTTGTCGTCCTGTGTTTTACTGCTCATTTATGACTTTTTATTATATTTTTATTTGTTATACTTTTATTAAATTAACAAACGGCTATATATGGTTGGAATGATCAGACCCCCTAGGGTTAGAGTGCCCTCAGGGGTCTGCAACTACTGTTAAAAATAATAATAATAAAGAAAAAACTAAACATTTTAAAAACCCCATTTCCCCCAGAAATTATATTAAAATAAACAAACATAAAAAAAATCATAAACCTGTCAGTTTTTGCTACATCCCAAAAGGCCTGATCTATCAAAATCGGTCATTCCCTGTAACAGAAAATGGCGCCCAAACGTCTGAATTGGAAAATTGGAAAACATAAAAAAATGAATAAAAAGTGATCAAAAAGGTTGTACAATAAAAAAAAAAAAAAAAATAGAAATGAAAATTTCATCATGTACCGCAAAAAGGACTCCATACATGGCGCCATGCGCCAAAGTGTGAAGAAGTTATTAGCGTCAGAATAAGGCAACATGGAGAAATTATGTTTCGTACTACAAAAGGTTTTGATTTTTAAAAGCAATTAAAACCTATAAAATGTTGGTATCCCTGTAAGCGCAAAAAATAAAGGGGCGGGCACAGCGAAAGCAGAGTCCACAAGAAAGTGTCCATAAGTGTTTTTGCATTTTCACTGCATTTGGAATTTTTTTTTCTGCTTCCCAGTACTTGGCATGGGAAATTAAATACCGCCACTAGAAAGTTCAATTGGTAACACAAAAAACAAGCCCTCCTTACATGGAAAAGTAAAAAAGTTATGGATTTTTAAAGAAGCCGAGCAAAAAAACAGACAGGCAAAATCGAAAAAGGGCATCAGCAGGGAAGGGGTTTAAAGAAATCTAGAATCGGAATCCTTTATGATAAATCAGGGACACTAAGGCCTCGTTTCCCCGGCGCAATGGGGGCTGTGATCTGGTCGCATGATTTGCAAACAGATCGCGGCCTTCATAGATTTCAATGGCTCCCGGTCACAGCACGGTGAGCACATGGAGGCCGTGTCGTGCATCCACGCCGCAAAGTATATCACTTGTCCTGTACTTTGCCAGATATGTGGCGCAGCCGATCTTATGCCTATGGAGGGGTGACGAGCACTCCCCCCTCCTCCTCCTGGCCCTGTGCTCATCCGGGATCCGGTCTAGCACTCTGCCATGTGTATGAGCCCTCATAGATCCAGGCACCGTGACCATGGTAATCTTATATTTGTTATCCATTGCCTCCTTCCTTCTAAAATTTACTTTTATACTTATGCTAATAAGCCAAAAGGGCTCTGGGGTGTGTTACCAGAGCCCCTCCATGCTGTCGCTTGACAAGCTGTTACAGTTTGCAGGAAAACTTCCACTCCCACTGTGTGAGATGAAAGCAGGAAGACGGAGGGGGGCCCAGTGCTGAGAGTGACACAATATAACAGCTTGTGAAGCTACAGCACGGAGGGGCTCTGGTAACACCACCCCTCTTCTGGATCATTAGTATCATTTTTTTCATCATTTATTTTAGAATATAGGAGGCCATGGATAACACAAGAAGATTCCCACAGTCCCGGTGCTTGGATGAGGAAGTCTCCCTGGTTTATCATGATCATTGTGATGGTAGATTGCTGCAGTACCTACTAGAAAACTCTGTGATAGATGGGGGCGCTACAGCTATGTTCTTAGTATGAGATTTGTATAATTCTCATCCGCTTTGCAGCTCCTGAACATCCCAGGGGATTAGTCTCCGGCGAGTCCACGGCAGATAATCCGCTGTGGGAACCGCCCTGACTGCACTTTTTTTTTTCTAGTAACTTTTTAATCCAGGATTTTTTTTTCTGGAATTCAACTTTTTTTCAAGTCTATGGGAAAAAAGAAAAAACATCAAATCTCAGGAATGAGACCCCTGTCCCTGTAATTAATGGGGGTCTGGATGCTGGACTAAGGAATGGCAAGCAACGTTTAAAGGGAACCTGTCACCAGGTTTACCCCACTAAACTCCTGCTGGGGGGGTGAAATGTCCTTTTTAGAATTCCCTCTCTATGTTTTACCTATAATAAAAATCTCAGACAAATGTGACTCTTCTCACCTCATTATCATACGAGATGAGTCAAGTTTAGTGGTTGCAGGTCTCTAGGTGCTATAGAACACAAGATTGGGGCATCGAAAGTGACACTCCTCCTGCAATCACTAAACTTGACTCATCTCTCCTGAAAATGAGTGAGGGGAGAAGAGTCATGTTTGCCTGACTTTAGAAGAGATTCTCTAGAAGTAAATGGGTGAGATTTCACATAAAGGAGGAAATTAAAGGACTTTTTATCCCTGACCTGAGGGGGCTGTGAGTTTCATGAAGTGATAGAGGGGATGTTCTATTTCTATTTGGAGATTAATAAAACTTGGTTGGAAGTAGCCGTATAGTCCAATCCTATGCATCTTCAGAAAAGACTGCAGTAACACCAGTGACCACAAGATGGCGGTGCTGCACCATTCACACAAGCGCCCCCTTTATTTGCTAAATGTTAGCAGCAATATCTCCCCCCCATATTTTAGGAGGATCCATGCACATTGGGGTGGAGGGTGATTGGGTCATTGAGGATAACCCCGGGCGCCGCAGGAGACAGGAGCCATATTGAACTTCTTTGGGTCCTGTAAAAAAAGATTGGAGCGACATATATCTGCCGAGCCTCATGTGCTCAGAGAAAAGGAATGGAAGAGATGAAGAGCAATCCAATGCACAGAGCCAAGTGCACAGCAGTGTGAGGACAAGCCCACCCAACTACAATCCCAGAAGATAAATCCATAAATCACAGTCCTGCTGCTACTAACACACATAAAGGTGTAATTACACATCTCTCCAGGGACAATACTGCAGAGAGGACTGAGTACAGCAGTGTGAGGATAGGCTCACCCAACTACAATGTAAATCTATATATCACAGCCCTGCTGCTACTCACACAGACCTCTAATTACACATCTGTCTAAGGACAATATATAACAGAAGACGCGGAGAGCACAGAGCACAGCAGTGTGAGCCCTTTCCTAGTGCACTTGGATTGGTTGTAATCCTGGAATATAAATCCATATATCACAGTCCTGCTGCTACTAACAACATACACAAAGGTATAATTACAGATCTCTCCAGGGGCAATACCAAACCCTGGCTGCAGAGAGGACAGAGCACAGCAGTGTGAGGACAGGCTCACCGAACTACAATCCTGGAATGTAAACCTATATATCACAGCCCCGCTGCTACTCACATACATAAAGGTCTGATTACACATCTCTCTAGGGACAATACACAACAGACGATGCAGAGAGCACAGCAGTGTGAGGACACACTACTTCCCTAGTGCACTTAGATTGGTCATAATCCTGCAATATAAATCCATACATCACAGTCCTGCTGCTACTAACAACATACACAAAGGTCTGATTATACATCTCTCCAGGGATAATACATAACACTGGCTGCAGAGAGGACAGAGCACAGCAGTGTGAATACACACACCCAAACCTGGAATGACAATACCTAACACTGGCGGCAGAGAGCACAGCAGTGTGAGGACACCCCACCCATTGCACTTAGAGAAGCTACAATCCGGAATTGTAAATTGATATATAATAGTCCTGCTGCTACTAACAACTTACACAAAGGTCTGATTACACATCTCTCCAGGGACAATCCATGACACTGTCTGCAGAGGGTACAGTGCACAGCAGTGTGAGGACACAATCCCGGAATATAAATGAGGACAGGAGGGTGATTGGGTATTGCTGATGTGACTGCAGCTCCAGTATGACAGGAGGACCGGGGCCTCTCTTCTGACAATCCCCACATTCCCTGCAGGCATGACATTACAGCCTTCAGGACGCGTTCTCCATGGCCATTAAGGACTGCTGGAAAGATGAGTGACAACCATGCAGGATCTCTCAGGCCATTCAGGACTGCTGGAAAGATGGGTGACAACAATGTGGGATCTCCCTGGCCATTCAGGACTGCTGTAAAGATGGGTGACAACCCTGTGGGATCTCCCTAGTCATTCAGGACTGCTGAAAACATGGGTGACAACAATGTGGAATCTCCCTGGCCATTCAGGACTGCTGGAAAGATGAGTGACATCCCTGTGCGATCTCCCTGGTCATTCAGGACTGCTGGAAAGATGGGTGACAACAATGTGGAATCTCCCTGGCCAATCAGGACTGTTGGAAAGATGGGTGACAACCTTGTGGGATCTCCCTGGTTATTCAGGACTGCTGTAAAGATGGGTGACAGCCATGTGGGATCTCCCTGGCCATTCAGGACTGCTGGAAAGATGGGTGACAACCCTATACTGTTAGTAGTAACAGGAGTCATAGCAGAAATGTCATTGAGGTCTCCTGGAAAGATAAAAACTATAAAGGGCTGCTGGTTTTTGTTCATCATCACGTGACCCCCATGTCATCACGTGACCCTGGTTATACAGGAGGGTTATATGCAGCTAATCAGCAGATACCTGCAGGATAGAGGCGGCAGGTGCGCGCAGCCTACAAAAACTACACTTCCCGGCAGGCCTTGCGCGCTGACAGCGCTGCTTCCGGTCCTGCGTGATTTCCGGAACGGATCGGAACCCGGAGTCTGGATTCGGTTCCCCGTACCGGCGGGTTCCCCCCGGAGCAGGTACCGGGAGCAGGTGGAAGGAGGGAGGGAAGGTGGAGCGGCGGGGCCGGCCGGGCTGTGCGCACCTGGGCCGGGGGAGGGCGGCTGCAGGAGATCGGCTCCCTGCTCCCCCCGCTCCAGCTGCCAGGCCGCCTGTTCTTTGTTGCAGCAGCCGGAGGGGGCGTCATCCCCGCAGCTCCGGGATCACAGGCAAAACCCGGCTGTGCGGGCCGATCCCGGACACCCGGCGCACACTCACGTGTATATACTGTATACTCGCCCTCCCCCGGGGATCTGCCCCGTATCGTTACTGTACCACGGGCAAGATCTCTGCTTGCTGCCATGGAATGTGGATACTACATGTGTCTAGACAGCTGAGGGTTTGTTACAATTGCATCCGGTGTAGATGGTCTACACTCCTCCATGCAGACTGACACATAGTAACAGAAGAACAGCAGTGGAAGACTTGTTTTACTGGATGGGGGAAAATGTAACAGATCCTCAGATGTGAGAAATTTGGAGAATTGTGTATTTTTAAAAATAAATTTTATTAACTGCTGAAGATTTTTCAAAAAAGTGAAAGATTAAAGGAAATATATCGTCTATCCATGCCCTCCTTCCTTCTAAAATCATCTTTTATAATTTATGCTAATGAGCCAGTGTTACCAGAGCCCCTCCGTGCTGCAGCTTCACAGGCAATTACACTGTCTCCCCCTGCTCCTTTTAGTACTTCCTGCTGTACTGTCAGTGCTGAAAAAGCAGGGGGACAGTGTGACAGCCTTTGAATCTGCAGCACAGAGGGTTATAAGGATGGATTGTGATGGGAGATTCCCCCTGGACACTGGATGACTGAACAGTAAACGGTTTCTCATTGTCCTTTCCTATACATATTCTGTTTAAAGGGTTGTTTTTTGCAGGACCAGTTGCGTTTTTGAATGGCGCCATATCTATAGCCCAGAAAAGTTGATTACGTTTTATTAACCCTTTCTTGTTGAGTATGGGAAAATTAATCTGTAAAGCGCCATGGAGTTTGGTGCTATTTTAACAAAGTACCCTCTAATTCTGGACTAGTTTTTATATATTATACATTTATTCTAACAATACGATTCGACTGATCTGTAAATATGTTGAGGGCGCGTTCACACGTTGCGTTTTGTCCTGCGTTTTCATTGCGTTTTGAAACGCATTAAAACAGCTGAGATGGGGTGATTTGCCTAATTACTGTAAATGTTTCTGTTTACAAAACGCAACGTTAACACGTGTTAACACATATGTTTTGTTAACACATTGTTAACAAATGTAAAGAGCAATGTTAACAATGTGTTAACAAATCATGTGTTAACATTGTGTTAACATTGTATTTACAATGCGTTTTGTAAACTGAAACGTTAACAGTGATGTAATTCGGCAAATCGCCTCATCTCAGCTGTTGTAATGCGTTTTAAAACGCAATGAAAACGCAACCAGAGCGCAATGTGTGAACGCGCCCTTAGGTTTTTTTAGGTTTTATGACGTTTTGACAATAAAACCATTTTTTGGAAGAAATAACTTATTTTTTGTGTCACTTTCTAGCTTTAGGCCGTGGTCACATGTGCTGCTGGCTTTGCATTCATATAGCAACACTAGTGCACGGGGGAGCGAGCCTCGGCCCGATCGCATGCGTTCACACGTTGCGTTTTGTCCTGCGTTTTCATTGCGTTTGAAACGCATTAAAACAGCTGATGGGGTGATTTGCCTAATTACTGTAAATGTTTCTGTTTACAAAACGCAATGTTAACACACGTGTTAACACATATGTTTTGTTAACATGTTGTTAACAAATGTAAAGAGTAATGTTAACAATGTGTTAACGAAACATGTGTTAACATGTGTTAATATTGTGTTTACAATGCGTTTTGTAAACTGAAACGTTAACAGTAATGTAATTCGGCAACCGCCTCATCTCAGCTGTTGTAATGCGTTTTAAAACGCAATGAAAACGCAACCAGAGCGCAATGTGTGAACGCGCCCTTAGGTTTTTTTAGGTTTTATGACGTTTTGACAATAAAACCATTTTTTGGAAGAAATAACTTATTTTTTGTGTCACTTTCTAGCTTTAGGCCGTGGTCACATGTGCTGCTGGCTTTGCATTCATATAGCAACACTAGTGCACGGGGGAGCGAGCCTCGGCCCGATCGCATGGGGGTATCATGACGTATCAATGTTTTGGGGGATTTGGATGAGAACTTGGTGTCTGAGGGCGCCTTCACACGTTGCGCTTTGGTTGCGTTTTCATTGCGTTTTAAAACTCATTACAACAGCTGAGGAGAGGTGATTTGCCTAATTACATCACTGTTAACATTTGCCTTCACAAAACCAATTGTAAACGCGATGTTAACAATGCATTAACGCATGCCTTTTGGTAATGCATGCGTTAACATAGCGCTAACAAATGTAAATAGTAATGTAATTAGGCAAATCGCCTCTCCTCAGCTGTTGTAATGCGTTTTGAAACACAATGGGGGTCATTTACTAAGGGCCCGATTCACGTTTTCCCGACGGGTTACCCGAATATTTCCGATTTGCGCTGATTTCCCCTGAATTGCCCCGGGATTTTGGGGCACGCGATCGGATTTTGGCACATCGGTCCCAGCGTGCACGCGACAGAAATCGGGGGGGGGGGGGGGGGGGGGGGCCGAACGAAAACCCGGCCGGATTCGGAAAAAACGGCGCATTTGCAAGCGGAGCTTCCACTTACCTTCACTCAGCCCGAGCCGGTGGACTCCAGTGCGTTCCGATGCTTTTCAGCGCAGCAGTGCCACCTGGTGGACGGCGGAGGAACTGCCTTTATAAATCCCGGCCGGACCCGAATCCAGCGCAGAGAACGCGCCGCTGCATCGCGAACGGACCGGGTAAGTAAATCTGCCCCAATGAGTGCAGTGTCAGGCTGTATTCACACAAAGCACTTTGACAGCACACAATTGAAAAGCTTCACCCACGATCACACAGTGAGTTGACTCCATGGGGCTTATTTACTTACCCGGTCCTGTCGCGATCCCGCGGTGCGTTGTCTGTCGCTGATTCGGATCTGCCGGGATTCACTAAGGTCGTGCGCCCGATATCCAGCAGGTGTCGCTGCTGCGCCGAGGTCCGCCGGAGTTCACCTTCTTCCTGGTGCTGATCTTGCGACACAAATGGTTTTTTAATATTCCGCGTTCTTTCTGAGTCCGTCCGGTTGTTCGACGGCAACGCCCTCTGATTTCTGTCGTGTGAAATCCGGCGCCGATGCGCCACAATCCAATCGTGTGCGCCAAAATTCCGGCGCAATTCATCGCGAAACAGAAATATTCGGAAAACCAGATGAAAGTACGCCTTTCGGACCCTTAGTAAATGAGCCTCCATGTGTGATTAAGGGTGGTGACACACGTGGCGTTTTTAGGCCGTTTTTTAGATCGTAAAAAACGCATGCGTTTTTGACCAGTTTGAATTAAGATAATTGGTCAAACCTGTCAAAAACGCATGCGTTTTTTACGATCTGAAAACGCACTTAGTAAAAACGGCCCAAAAACGCCATGTGTGTCTTCACCCTTAGGCCGGCGCCACACAGGGCGCTTTGTCTGCGCTTGCAAACGCGAACGCGTTAACGCGAAACACCGGCGGCTCGTTCCCGATCGCAGGCGTTTCCATAGAAACGCTGATGCGAACGGGCCGAGGCCCGCCCCGGTGGCGCGACTTTGTCTGCGTTTGCAAGCGCAGACAAAGCGCCCTGTGTGGCGCCGGCCTAAGGGTGAAGACACACGTGGCATTTTTAGGCCGTTCATAACACGACGCTAGCGCACAGGTGGAGGTCCTCGGCTGGAACGCACATGATGGGTTTCCCGGGAAACGCATGCGATTGATAAGCCGCGTTCTGGCCGAGGACCGCCCCCTGTGCACTTGCGTCTCGTTATGAACGGATGCCTAGCAGTACGTGTGACCGCGGCCTAACTGTGACTGAGAAATCCTCCACATGAGAGACAAAATGGCCGACGGTGACTTTTGGTTGAAATTTTCTCGACCTGAGGGCCGCCCCTCATAAAATTTGGTTTCGGGGTATGGTCACATGCTGCTGGAAACGCAAATGTGATAGGGCCGAGGCTCAGCCCCCCTGCGCTAGTGTAGCGTGTGACCGTGCCCTCAGGGCGCTTTCACACGTTGCGTTTTGTTCTGCGTTTTCATTGCGTTTGAAATGCATTACGACAGCTGAGGAGAGGTGATTTGCCTGTTAACATTGTCGTTTGCAAAATGTATCATAAACGCAATGTTAACACATGTGTTTTGTTTACACAGGCGTCAACAAATGTAAACGGTAAAGTAATTTGGCAAATCCCCTCTCATCAGCCGTTTTTCCGAATTTGCGCAATTAAAAACGGACAAAAACGGATGCGTTTTTTATAATTTGAAAACGCACTAACTAAAAACGGCCCAAAAACGCCACGTGTGTCTTCACCCATAGGGTGCGTTCACACGTTCAGTTTTTCAGATGCAGTTTTTGATGTCGAAAGAGTTGTAGCGCCTCTCAGTATTCTGCTTTCACCCATTATGATCCACACCAGCTTTTTAGTTCAAACTCTGCATCCGAAAAACTGAACATGTGAACGCACCCATAGGTTTTCAATGGGATTTGGGTCTGGAGAGCGTGCAGGCCCCTCCAGGTGAGGCTCCCCAGTCTCCTGCACCCATTTCCTAATGATGTGACCCCACAGAGCTGATGCATTGTCCTCCATGTTGATTTTAGGCCCGAGTTGTTCAATCAGAGGCAAAATGACCTGGATAAATGTTGTTCTACAAGTAGTATGGACTTGTCACTGCACCGTTCACAATGTCTAGGGAAGCTCTCCATTGACTGGACACCTGCCCACACAGTGACACCAGACCAGCCCTTACCGGTGAACAGCATGATAAGGAGGACTGTTTAAATGCCAATTCTATTATGTTGTGAATTTTGTTCCGTGTTATAGAACAGCAAGCTGTGCACAATGTCAGAAAGTATTGAACACTTGAACATGTGCATTCACAAGTTTAGAGAAGGTCACATTTAAAGGTCAGAGGGCATCTTTACAGCTAGTGGTAGTGTATTGGTTAATCATGTCCTCTTTTTTTTTCCAGGGGTGCACAATGTCACAGGAAGAGATGGAGGAGTCGGTGTTTATATGTAAGTGTCCTACAAGCTTTGGGCTTCACATGCAGCCTCTGTTATAGCAAAAATGATTCCCAAAACAGCGCCACATCTGCGCACAGGTTGTGTCGAGCACTGCAGCTCTGCTTTTATTGAAGTGAATGGGGCTGAGCTGCAATATTGTGTATTACCTGTGCTATTTGTGGAAGAAAATAGCTATGTTTTTTTAACGTCTTGGACATCCCCTTTAGGGCGCGTTCACACGTTGCGTTTTGGTCACGTTTTCATTGCGTTTGAAACGCATATACAACAGCTGAGGAGAGGTGATTTGCCTAATTACATCACTGTAAACGTTTCCGTTTACAAAACGCATCGTAAACGCGATGTTAACGCGTGCGTTAACAAAGCGTTAACACATGCGTTTTGTTAACGCATGCGTTAACATTGCGTTTACAAACGTAAACGGTAATGTAATTAGGCAAATTACCTCACATCAGCTGTTGTATATGCGTTTCAAACGCAATGAAACTATGGTTTTTTTAACGTCTTGGACATCCTCTTTAAAGGTCACATGTTGATTGTTTGCAGGGTGTGAAGACTGTGGGCAGTATCACGACTCTGAGTGTCCGGAGCTTGGTCCTGTGGTCACCGTCCAGGACTCATTTGTGCTGAGCAGAGCGCGGTAAGTAGACGCGTACATGCACCTTCACAAGGCGGTAGTTTTCCTGTTGCGTCCCAAAATGCCCAATCTATCAAAATCTAAAATAATTATCCCGTTTGATAAACATTGTATCAGATAAATCGGCTAAATATTTGAATCAATGCTTCCGATAATAATTGTGGGATACTATTTTATGGCGATTTTTCTGGCCCCGCCTCCATTCCTGACAGAGCTCCTCCTCCTTTTCTCATGTATCTTCCACCTTCAGGTCTTCGCTTCCCACCAATCTAGAGATCAGACACTTGGGAAACGGTACAGAGGGAGTGTTTGCGGTTACGCCACTCGTCAAGCGAACGCAATTTGGACCATTCGAATGCAAGAGAGTTGATAAACTAGAGAAGGATCCGGTCTTTCCACTGAAGGTAAATTTTGGATCCCTTTCCAAGTGTTTTTTTTTATAGTTTTACATAATGCGCCTCTTGCTCCCCTCTCGCAGTGTGCAATCACAGAGCAAGAATCCTGCAGCTGCATCTCCCTCCTCTCCTCCCTTCTCTGTGTATATGCTATTTCTGCAGGTGTAGGGTGAGGGACTACAGGCCGCTTCAGTTGTCTAGTTTCCTCATAGGTGTTCCAGAAGGACGGGCTGGTGGTGCTGTTTGATACCTTCAGTGAGGATGAATGTAACTGGATGATGCTGGTCCGGCCGGCCACGGATTTCACCCATCAGAACCTGACGGCGTTCCAACACGGTAACGACATCTACTTCACCACCTCCCGAGATATCGCTGCCGGTATGGAGCTACGAGTCTGGTACGCCGCTTTCTACGCAAGGAAGATGGAGAAGCCTTTGTTGAAGCCGCCAATGCCGTTGCACAATGGTAATGTAATAGAGGGTGCTGGAAGGGGTGTATAGGGTGCTGCATATGCAGTAGTGGGTGCCCTCCACATAGAGAGGTGCCAGATAATGTTACCCTTATTATAAAGGGTCCACATAGCACCCCCTCTGGGTCTCCTGCTGTCGTCTATGTTTATCAGTACGGATCCAACCACTGGGATCCCCACTGATAGCAAAAATTGGGGTCCTGATTACCCAGTCTGGTTGCAATCACATTGCCACTGTCCATGGCACTGCTAAAAACCACTAATAAATGAGTGTTTTTTGGTGCAGATTTGATGCTAATTTTAGTTTTTCTTCTTGTATTCTCCCTGCAGAGGTCGGATTTCTGACGCCCGAACCCGAAAAAGAAGTGAACTCCACCTCTTCCAAATCCAACCAGCTCGCCTCAATGACCTCCAAAAAGATGAAAATCATCCGGCCCCCGACCACTTTTACGTCAGGTAACTTACCTTTCTGATCTGTAAGTCACAGATGAGGATACAGCAAGGTGCGGATTGTGATGTTCTGCAGCAGCTTGGGTCAGAATGCAGCTGCTGCAGGACGACTATTTTAGTAGATGGATCACAGGGTAGGACACGGATGGTGCCTGTGCCCATGTATGGCCTCTTCCTCCTCTGCCCCAGGCTGGCCGCTGCGGCAGGGGATGAGCGGTGCCGGTTCTGTTGTGCTGATATAGATAAATATACATATGTCAGTTCTGGTATCACAATGTCTTCACACATCACAGAGCGGGCGCTGGGGATGACTTTTCCCTCCTTGTTATTTTGCTTTTGTTTCCCAGTGAGCTGCCAGGAGAACAGCGACATCATCCACGTGGAGACCTGTGAGTGGGCATGTAAGGTGTGCAGCACCACCTTCATCGAGCCCAACCTGCTGACAGGTACGGACCAGGGTCATCGCCGTTCAGTATCTTCTGCCTATTAACTCCCTCCTATCCAACCTTTATATGGACAGATCAGCCTTTCACTGCTATATACTTTGTAAACCTCTTCTCACCATCAATAAGATGGTTGGGGCACATGGGGACATCATTGGGGTGCAGCAATCTATTGCTATAAAGGCTCCCAGGCCCGTCACCTCTTCTGGTGGAATACAAGTGCAGTAGATCTGCAGTACTGTAGTGAAAAAAATATACATGATTGTGGGGTGTGACCAGTAGTGGATTATAATATAGACACTTTAGGCGGTAGCCTTGGGCCCAAGACTTCTAGGGGGCCCATGGCCTCCAAACCACCCACCAAATTTTATATTGCAAGGGACCTTCATTAATGAAATCGTTGTACATCTGTACATGCTCACAATACAGATGTACACAAGCCGTTTCAGGACCTATCAAGGTCCTCCAAAGGTCCTTTAAACCACAGATTGAAAGCAGGCAGAAGGGACACATTCTCCATTTCAATCTGCCCCCGGAAATGACCACTGGGATCCCAGATGATAAGCGCCAATATGCTTATGTTCTCCCATTCCGCTAATTGCCAGGGCCCCCACCTTGTAATCCCATCTCTATCCTGTGCATAAAGGGATGGATCTCTTTGCAGATGAAAAATCCCTTTGAGAAGTCGTCTTGTGGAGAACCCCTTTATTCTTCTTTTGCCTATATTATTGTCCGTCTAACCCTGTAATGTTGTGTTACATTTCAGAGCATCTGTTAAGTCACCTGGAAGAGACTAAAGGTCTCCCCCCTCCCCCTGGGGGCTGTGACCCCTCGTATATAGAGGAGGGGGCTGTGACGGTGCCCCCTGATCAGTCAGTGGTCTGCAGTCCTCCCGCTGTAAGGCCGGAGCTAAAGAAGAAGCCGAAAAGGAGCCGCAAATCTAAAGCTGTGAAGCGCGACATCCCCTTAGTGATTGTGGAGGATGACAGTCCGCCAGGTGAGGGCGCCGCTGCTCCTGCTGTCCTATACTGATCAGCCTTGTTATATTTCCCACAATTCCACTTGTTACAGGCATATATTGTCTTCTCCCCAGAGCACCACCCTATTCTGTACAGCCCTGTCTTCCCATCGGACCGCGTTGCCGAAATTATCACCGAGATCCCTCCCGACGACGTCCCCCTCCCACACGACTCTGACGACAAGTTCATGGAGCTGATGCTGGGAAAACTGCCGACCAACAACAATAGTAACCTACCTCCTGTCTCCAAGTAAGGGGCGGATGCTATTGTTCTTTTATCATATCTGACCATGTAGACTCTGCTTTATCACTATCCTGCATAGTCACCCAGCTTTCCCTGATACAGGTACAACTAGTAAACTGCATCGCTAAATTATTTTATAGTAGCTTCTCCAAGTGCTCTTAGGCTGTATCCTCACACTTCTGTGTTCTGTGCAATGATCTTCTTCGCAACTTCTCATCTCTACACTTGTGTGATTGCTGCAGTACTCAACTAGAAAGCTGCAGCTCTTACTCAGAGTAGAGGTGTTAAAGAACTGGTCAATGCAGAGAGTACAGAGCACAGCAGTGTGAGGACTTGCCCCCAGTCCATTCCGATTATCTACAGTAAGGCTACATTCACACAACCACAGGGGGACGCAAGCAAGAGAGATATGGTGCAACACATAATTGTGAGCCCCATTGGGGACAGGGACTGATGTGACAAGCTGTGTGCAGCGCTACGGAATCTGTGTGCGCTATATAAATAAATTATTAAATCCTCTGCGCACTTGCAGAAGATACAACCCTGGAATATAATTTTTTTTTTTTCACAGTCCTGCTGCTACTAACATACATTTAGGTCTGATGACACATCTCTCCAGGGACAATACGTAGCACTGTGTGCAGTCTGTATGGTCACTGCTGTCCCTTTATTTTTGGGATATTTAGGATGGAGCTCCAGTGGAGGTTATTGCAGGATAAGGGCCTCCTCTATAGGTGATAATTAGTGATATCCCAACATGTCAGGTTTTTTTCCTGCCTCCTATGGAAATGTTGAGGTTGTGCTCATACCATTTGCATGTTGTTTGCAGGTTTGCTTTCCACCAGGGCAGTAATAACGTGAAGCGGCTGCTGTCCGGATCGCGGCACACCATGAGAAGAAAGTTTGTGCGCCAGCTGGGGGATCACAAGCGCGTCTTCCAGTGCAACATCTGCAGCAAGGTTTTCCGGAACAGCAGTAACCTGAGCCGCCACGTGCGATCCCACGGTAAGAGGAAATGTATCCCACTACAGGACTGTGAGGGGTTAATGGGGCAAGCACATGCTGCCTTCAGCTGGATATTGGACCCAAATGGTCCCTCATGCTGTTTAGTTCTCGTGCTGAGGGGGGCGCTCTTGTATATTCCTTGTAGGGGACAAGCTCTTCAAATGTGAGGAGTGCGCCAAACTCTTCAGCCGTAAAGAGAGTCTGAAGCAGCACGTGTCCTACAAGCACAGCCGCAACGAGGTGAGTGACCGGGCTCCACGGCCCAAGAGCTGCTCATGCAGAGGAGAAGGTCCTGGTTCTGGTCATGCGATGGACACGGTCCTGATAACTGATTGTAAGGAGCCCCAGAGCTCTGCGTCCATCATATTACACTGCAGGTGAACTGCAAGAACAAGCGGAGATTACCCCGGCCGCTACCAGAAACTGCTTCTAGTTTTCTTTCTTGCACCCTTCCTTCTTTTACAACCTCCATACTCGCCTTAAAGGGGTTTTTCCCCGAACAAAACTTAGGTCCTATGCCATGGATAGGGCCTAACTTGCTGATCAGTGGGGGTCTTAGTGCTGAAACTCCCATAAATCATGAAAACGAGGGGTCCGATGGGGTGCCATGTACCATAGTCGCTCCGTCCGCAATTTCCGTCATCTCCAAAGAGATTAATGGAGCAGAGCGGTCCTGCACGGCCATCTGCTCCATTAGTCTGACAAGGGGTCCGACGGAGATACGCGGGACCCCATTGGACCACTCGTTTTTGTGATCAGTGGGGGTATTAGTGCTAAAACCCCCACAGATCATGAAAACGAGGAGTCCGATGGGGTGCCACGTACCTCAGTGGGACCCCTTGTTGCTCCGTTCGCAATTTCCATCATCTCCAAGGAGATTAATGGAGCAGAGTAGTCAGACAAGGGGTCCGACGGAGATACGTGGGACCCCATTGGACCACTCGTTTTTGTGATCTGTGGGGGTCTCAGCACTAAGACCCACACGGAACAGCAAGTTAGGCCCTAATTCTTTCCATTCATCCTTTCTTCTTTCCCCTACTTTTCCTCTCTCTCTCTCTTTCTTTTTCTTATTCTTTCTTTCTCTCCCTTGTCTATTCTCCCTTCTCCATCCTCCTGTCTTTGTGTTACTAATGGAGAAGCGTCTCTGTACTTGCTGTATGTTATCCCCTCCAGGGGGAGGTGGTGGAGGAGTGATGGCTGCTCATAGTGGGAGGAGTGCAGACGCATCACCTGGTTATGATGTATTAATCCTCTTGTCCTCTTCAGGTTGACTCTGAGTACAGACACCGCTGTGCCACGTGTGAGAAGGCTTTCAGGGTGGAGGCGTTCCTGGAGTTCCACAACTGCAGAACAGGTGGGAGCTACGGCTTGCGGAGTCCTCATTCCTAGAGCTATTTGTTGACATATGGGGTCTTGTCTTTTGCGGGATGAGGTGTATTCTGCTTGTAAGTCGCCTCGGATCAGGTTTGATCTCAGACGCTTATGATCTGCGTCATCTCCGTTCCTTGACAGATGACAAGTCGTTCCAGTGTGAGATGTGCTACAGGTTCTTCTCCACCAACAGCAACCTCTCCAAGCACAAGAAGAAGCACGGCGAGAAGAAGTTTGCCTGTGAGATCTGTAACAAGCTCTTCTACAGGAGGGACGTCATGCTGGAGCATCAGCGCAGGCACCTGGAAGGTGGGTGTCTGCACTTGTCATGGGGTGGGCAGATAATGCACCCGCAGATTTATCATATACAGGCGGTCCCCTCCTTAAGAACACTCGACTTACATACGGCCCCTAGTTACAAACAGACCTCAGGAAATTGGTAAGTTACTGTACTTTAGCCTTAGGCTACAATAATCAGCTATAACAGTTATCACAGGCATCTGTAATGAAGCTTTAGTGTTAATCCTGGTTCTTATGACAACCCAACATTTTTAAAATCCAATTTCACAGAGACCAAAAAAAGTTCTGGCTGGTGTTACAATTATAAAGTATACAGTTCCGATTTGCATACAAATTCAACTTGAGAACAAACCTACAGACCCTATCTTGTATGTAACCCGGGGCCTGTCTGTAGTTGAATGGTGCAGAGACCTGCGTGTGCACCCGATACAAGAGCATTGTGTGGATAAGGCCTTCACCATACAGGACGTCTCTATGGCCGTCACCGATTTATACCAGTCTATACAGCGGCTTTCATGACACCTGTCTGCTTCCAGATTTAGGATCTACCTGTATGACTAGTACATGGGGTATCCTCAGGCTGTTTACAGGTTATATTGAGGCATCACATGGAGAACTCCCATGTATTCTGTCGTGTGTGTGTTTGGTCTTTTTTTTTTTTTTTTTTTTATACCTTCTCTCCATAAAACACTTTTACTGAGCATAAAGTCTAAAAATAACATTCAAAAAAACACACGAAAATCACCAGCCCCTTCAAAAATAAAAACTTATAATCTCACACGCTTTGTACATACACCCCTGTACCAACCCAAACTAGAAAATTATATAATAGAGTATTTATCACAGACAACAAATTGATTTTTTTTTTTTCTTTCTTTTTTTTTTAATCATCCACATACATAAGATTAAACACTTTCAAAAAATAAACCCCAAGTGTGTCCCAAAAAATTAAATAAAAGCCACAATGAAAATTAAGTGCAAATCTATGGCGCTTGGAAGTAGATGATTCAAAACCTGTTGTTTTTTGTTTTTTTTTAGTTTTTGGGGGGTTTTTTTTCCCCCAAAATGAAAAATATATCTATAAATTCCCTTCCTGTGTATTGACCCATAGGAAAAAAGTTTTTGGATATTTCAGCTCCATGGTTATTGCTGAATTGAAAAATAAAAATAAACCAAAACCTAGATTTGCTTTTTTTTTAACAAAAAAAAGCAGAAATTGTTTCATTACTGGGACACATGGAACACAAAGTTGTGCTATTAAAAATGACAATTCGTCCCCAAAAAAACATGACCCCACACAGCTAAAAGGATCGAAAAGTTGTATATGTAGTGTGCGCATGGAAAATCTGTTACAAGTTACTTTTACATTCTCAGTCTCCATGGCGCCATCTACAGGAGTGAGGCGCTTGAAGCGGGAGTCGTCCATGCACCAGGCAACAGATAATATAAAGTACAAGAAGGAGCCGTCCGCCTGTCCGGTCTGTGGGAAAGTAAGTTAATATTCATATTGGAAAGGGAATTTTTCCCTTGGACTGTAGTTTTGGTCTTTTGATCTGAATGTGTTGGTTAATTTCTGAATATGTCTGCTTTTCCAGATAAAGCGCTATATGCTTTGTTAAAAAAAAAAAAAAAAAAATATATATATATATATATAAAAACACCGTGCAGGCAGCCACTAGGGGGAGCTCATTGCATACATATGGTTTAATGCCATTTGTGGTGAGCTCCCTCTAGTGGTGGAAAGAATGTTAGCATTTACCATGACTGCCATAATATAAATTCCAAAAAGTGTTCAGCCACATTTTTGTTTCTTACCCAGATGTTCTCCTGTCGGAGCAACATGAACAAACACCTCCTGACACACGGGGATAAGAAATACACCTGTGAGATCTGTGGTCGCAAGTTCTTCAGGGTGGACGTCCTCCGAGATCACATTCACATCCACTTCAAGGTATCGGTCCTGTCCAGCGATCTGTCCCTGGGTGTTACCTACAGGCGCAGGACTGTCCTAATACTTGTTACTCGTGTTTAGGATATCGCTTTGATGAACGACCAACAGAGGGAAGAATTTATAGGAAAGATCGGCATCTCCTCCGAGGACAACGATGAAAACTCGGATGGAAGCGCCGACTCTGAGCCCCACAAGTACAGCTGTAAGAGGTGTCAGGTAAGAGACCACTAACCTCTGATCCTGAGTTACATCCTGTATTATACTCCAGAGCTGCACTCACTATTCTGCTAGTGGAGTCACTGTGTACATACATGACATTACTTATCCTGTACTGATCCTGAGTTACATCCTGTATTAGACTCCAGAGCTGCACTCACTATTCTGCTGCTGGTGCAGTCACTGTGTACATACATGACATTACTTATCCTGTACTGATCCTGAGTTACATCCTGCCCAGGCTTAGATACGTAACGCAGTAGAGGAAATCCTCTGGAAATATTTGAGATGTGGGTGCAGGGGGGTAAGTGGCTGATTTGTCAGATTAGTGTTATTATGGCAGCCGCTTCCCCCCGTGCCGAGGTGATGATGTGACTACCGTGTGGACGGCGTGTGGGCTCCGCCGCTGCGCCGCGCTCTGCATTACAAGTGACAGCAAAATCCCTTTTATCTCCGGCAAAATAAAAATTGCTGCTGTTTTCCTTGGCAGCGCCGGGCGGTCCGGGGCAGCGCAGCACTCGCGCTTTATAAAGCCGCACTTGAGTTTTATCAGTGCTCGCTGCTCTGGAGGTGTCTGTGACTGCGTCTCTGTGCTGCCAGCGCCGCGCCAGACCCCCGTCTCCTGCCCCAAAGCGAAAGACACATAATACGTCCCCCCAGCCCGAGACCGACTCATTACAGAGTGATGCGGATCGTCTGCGGACGGACTACAAGTCCCAGCAAGCTCCAGAGCCTCTGTGACTGCAGCCAATGCTATTGTCCCTGATGTATAATCAGACCTTTGTGCATGTTGTTAGTAGCAGCAGGACTGTGATTTATGGATTTATATTCCAGGATTGTAGCTTCTCTAATTGCAGCTGTTTTAAACTAGAAACTATAAGCTACAGTCTTACTCATTCAATGAAGAGAGCATAGAGTACAGCAGTGTGAGGACACTAACAATCCTGGAATATAAATCCATATTTCACAGTCCTGCTGCTACTAATATACACAAAGGTCTGATTACAAAGAGGGCCGCCATTAGGGGAGATACTGGAACTCCAGTCACAGGCGCGGACCTTGGAGTCACAGTTTTCCTGGTGATCCTCTGCTGGACCCTGTGTCCCTTCTGGGATAATAGAGGAGGAAGGAGTTTCCTGTGCTGTGGATTGAGGTTTTGCCCATCAGTCCCACCTTCTGTCTTAGCACTCTATGCATACCTCCCAGATACAGCAGGATAGTCCCGGTTTTTGGGCTCTGTCCCGCCTGGCTGGAGGTAAGTGCCGAAACCTGACAGCTTCTTCCAAATGCCAAATGAGCTGATTACAGTGATAATGGAGAGAGGCGGCAGCTCCCTGCACCATCCCTGTGCCTCTGCTTCTGCTGTGTGTAGCAGAGCAATGTGATTATGTCATTCTGCTTGCCGGCTTCACTGCTACACACAGCTGAAGGAGAGGAGAGAGGAGCTGCTGCAGGGGAACGGGGAAAGGAGAGTATCTGAGTTTATTATTTTACTGTGGGGGCACAAGACGAGTGGGAGATGCTGGGGGCATAATACGAGGGGGAGATGCTGGGCGCACAATACGAGGGGAAATTGAGGGCACTAAGGGAGAAATTATAATGTGTGGAGGTGGAGTAAGGGGTAGAGCAAAAGGTCTGGTTTAGGGCAAAAATTGTTGCGCACCCCATCTTTTATCTGCTACAATAGTTGGGAGATGTGCTGTATGACAACAGCTGTAGTCAGAGCTGAGGGGAGGAGGGAATGAGAGGAACGGAGAGAGAATAACGGGAAAAGCCCGGATAATCTGCCCTGCACCTGCTCCCTCTCCATCCCCGTGTGTTGAATGATGGATCTGCTCCACTGATTTCTGCAGTGGAAGTCACGTCCCCTACAGTCAGCTCCCAGCAGCAGAGGTAAGTGCACAGCAGGGTGTATGTAATAATCATCTTTCTATCTATAGCGCCATCATAGTCCGTAGCTTTACAAATCATAGGGGACGTATACAGATATAATATTACAGAGTACCAGCAGTTATACGTGTATATAGATCTATAACAGCCACTTTGTATGTCCTCACCCCCGGAGCGCGGCGTGCCGGGTCTCATCCTCATACATCACATGTTCGTGAGAATGATATTTACGCCAGTTCAGGCCCGGCGTAGCTATAGCAATTACCTGCTCCAGCGCTGTTCCCCCGCCTTGAAACGCCTACTTGTCAGAAAAGTGACGCAAAGGGCGGAAAACCCGCAAAAAGTCGCAGTTCCTGGAACTCTGATTTTTTTTTCATCCCACAAAACTGGTAAATCTCTGCCAGACATGTACAGACTAGAGGTGAGTAGATCCAACATTCGCGTTTGGGATTGGCCGCAATCCGGAAAATCAACGCCCCAGCAACTATCCACGACTATGACTACCCTCAGCAACCGCACCAGGGACAAGACCTACCACTGATCCCACCAAATAGCTGATGTATGGGGTCCACGTGTGGGACCATCACCAATCTGATACTGAGGAGAGGCAATCAGTATCAAGAGTGGACATGCCCTTTAAGTTTCCTGCCTCCACATGTATTGGCATGGAGTCTGCAGCGTCTCGGTTCATGCTGCGGGTGGCGCTGTCCCCCATAGTCCCTGTCACACCTCAGTATTGTGGTAGCGCCGCAGAGGTCCTGACCGCTCCCCCATGGGAGGATATTTGGCTTATTTTTCTTTACTGACTCTCAATAAATTTACTGACAGTTGTCCTGCAGCAGCGACGGACGTGTTAGTTTTTGTGGAAGAACCCCCCCACCCCCCACCCAGCTCCTGGAAACATCCATTGTCTCTACTGACATTCCTCAAGATGTTCCAGACCTATCACTTCTCTACACACAGAATCCCTGGCAGCGCTCAGTCTGCTCCTCACATGAATAATGACGTCTCTGAGCAATGGAAGCAGAAAACACAGGAATCCCAGGAACAGAGAGAACTGACCACAGGGACCAGCAACTACACACACAGTCCTGGAACTGCAGGGGGAGACTCCAGAGCTGCACTCACTATTCTGCTGCTGGTGCAGTCACTGTGTACATACATGACATTACTTATCCTGTACTGATCCTGAGTTACATCCTGTATTATACCCCAGAGCTGCACTCACTATTCTGCTGCTGGTGCAGTCACTGTGTACATACATGACATTACTTATCCTGTACTGATCCTGAGTTACATCCTGTAAATCTTTTATTTTATATATAAAAATGAAAAACATTACAACAATAAACATAAATCAAGCCATAACTTCTGGCAAAACAAAACAATAATAATAATAACAAAACAATAATACAAACTAAAAGAGACTTACGAAAACCTCCTGGCCCAGCCACACACACACCACACAATCAGCATTATAAAACAAAACCTTCACCCAATCCCACCACCTAAATTTTTTTTTTTTTTTTTTATATAATTTTTTATAATAATTTTTTTTTTTCCATAAATAACTAAAAAATACACAGCAAAAAAAGAAAAACAGGAAATAAAAACATTAAATATAAACTAACTAAATCCCACGCCCATCACCCTCCCACCCAGACACTGGTCTAACGTCCAAAGTCCGCGCTATATAGTCCAGACCAGTGCCCAGGATCATATTGTCCAAATCCCGTCCACCCCCCTCCCAACCTAACACCCACACCCCAAAACCAACCAAGCTATATACACATTAACTATAACTACATAAATACACACTGTACACAAAATACAAACACATTAAACATATCAACATAACAAACCAACCACATAAAGCCCAGGTTCGGCGCCTGCAAGCCCAACATCTCTATATGCTCAGATACAAAACAAAAATCTACAGTGTCAGCTTCAGCCCAACACCAGGAGCGGAGATGACAGACTAAGGGACACTAAAGGAGAACCCCCTCCAAAGGAGAGAGGCCCTCCCCGTGCCCAGCCTCTCATACTCCAGAGAGCGCACCTTCACCAGGTCACCCAGAATGTTCCTAACCACCTCATCCACCGGGAGGATTTTACGCTGCGTCGATACTAAACACCGTGCGTTCCACGTGTGGTACCTGACCACTAGACTGACTAAGAATAACGTGCAGCGGTCCCGGCCACCCAGGCCTCTGAATGCTCCATAGGCCCACTCCGCATAGGAGAGACCGGCCAACCCGGGCCAATGGATGGAAGCGCCCACCCGGTTGTACACCTCTGTGTTAAAGGGGCACTGAAGCAGGAAGTGGTCCATGCTCTCCAGCAGGCCACCGCACTCCTCCCGGGGACAACCCCTTTCCTCAGAGCTCCTACACTTCAGATTGTCCCTCACACACAGCTTTCCATGGAAGCAGCGCCAAGTCAAGTCCCAAAACTTCAAGGGGATCCTGATGGAATTCAAAAGACCTAAACCCACCCCAAGATCCCGACTTGGGCAATCCCTGAGGGCCAGAGGCTTCTGGAAATGGGTCAACAGAACCCTCTTGTCAAGGACTTTCCTCGACATGGTCCTGATCTCCCACATTCCCAGACCCCACCGGCGAATCACCTTCAGAACCGGGGTAGCGTAAGCCGGAAGATGCCCATGTGGTGTACGGAGATCCTTCACTCGCCCTCCTGTCTCCCATTCCTGGAAGAAAGGCCGAAACCATCCCCTGCAGGAGTATACCCACGGAGGAGCCCTCTCTTTCCAGAGGTTGGCGATATTGATCTTAAGAAAGGTATTCACTAGGAACACCACAGGGTTGACCATACACAACCCTCCTTGTCTCCTCGTGCAGTAAGTAACCTCCCTCTTGATAAGGTTCAGCCTATTCCCCCATAACAGCTGGAAGAACAGACTGTAGACCCGAGTCCAGAGGGGTTCTGGCAACATGCACACACTGCCCAGATATATCAGCAATGGGAGCAGGTAAGTTTTAATCAAGTTCACCCTTTCCCGTGTGATTGTGTCGGGAGGCAGTTGGAGCAGGCAGGTGGTAACTGGAGAGGTGGTACTTGCTAGTCCTTGGGATCAGCAAAAAGGTTTGATCGGGTTGCCAAGAGTACCTCTGGTCGTCCTTCTGAGGTATGGCACTACCGGGGAGTTTGTCAATTGGCGACTAAGGTTTGTACGCAGGGGCAGAGAGTTTCCCGCTTGGTGAAACGTGGTTGGATGGCGCTCTGTTTGAGGTTGGGTACTGGTGTTCGCAGGGTTGTCCATGCTGAGCCCACTCTATCTACGGTTTGCGATATGCGAACCCATCTTAGGAGGGTTGATCGTGGCGCCGTTGGGGGAGTCGGGATGGACCGGGCGGGACACCGGAAGCCAACTATAAGGGTGGTAGCGATATGCTGAATGTCACCGTTTTTTGTCCTCGAGAGGGGAAGGCGCAAGGTGTGATGTCAGAGTTGACCACTACTCAGAGGCTTCTGGGTCCAAGATCAAACCGGGATAAGTGTGAGAGTCTCGTGGCTGGGAGAGGGGGATTCAGGGTTTGATCTCCCGGACACTCTTCACAGGGCGCTCCAAGACGTTTCGCCAAAGTCTCTGGCTCGAATTTGGCCAGGGGGGTGATGTACCCCATTGCAAAAATGGGACGGCAGGCTAAGATCGCCGCCCAGAGTGGACAGTGGAAGGGTTGGTCTTGACCCTCAGGGCATGACATTACTTATCCTGTACTGATCCTGAGTTACATCATGTATTATACCCCAGAGCTGCACTCACTATTCTGCTGCTGGTGCAGTCACTGTGTACATACATGACATTACTTATCCTGTACTGATCCTGAGTTACATCATGTATTATTGTCCCTCTGTCTTGCCCCCAGAGCTGCACTCACTATTCTGCTGTGGGCAGTCCACTGTGTACATACGATGACATTACTTATCTGTACTGATCCTGAGTTTTACATTCTGTATTATACCCCAGGCTGCCACTCCTTCTGCTGCTTGTGCGTCACGTGGTACTATGAAATTACTTATTCCTGTTACTGATTGAGTTACACTCCTGTATTATACCCCAGAGCTGCACTCACTATTCTGCTGGCTGGTGCCATTCCCGTTGTCCTCCTGCTCTGTACTTTCTTGATCCTGTTACCTCCTGTATTATACTCCAAGGCTGACCACATTCTGGACTGGATGCAGTCACTGTGTAACTACCATGACATATTCATCCTGTACTGATCTGAGTTCATCCTGTTATCTCCCTTCGTCCCCTCCACTCTTCTGCTGCTGCTAGAGTCAGGTGTCATACAAGTGACATATTATCACTGTTATGAGTCACGTTCTATGACTGCAATTGGCTGGTGAGTCACTGTGAATACATGGATAACGTACTGATGAGTACCCTTTATTCAATGTACTACTGCTGCTTCTCGTCACGCTATGCTTCACATTTAATTATCTCAGTAGCAGTAAACATGGAGAGCCTTTGTCTCCCTTATCTTCCCGAACTATAACGAATAATGGGATTTTAAGCAGCAAACTTTACTCAATCAGGAAAAAATAGACACAATACCAAGCTGAATACATTACTTACTATCAACAACCCTGCAAGCCTGCATCGCACCTCCTGAAGGTGTCACCCCAAACCCAGAAGCCCTAGATCCCTAGGACCCAAGATAAATCGCGCGACTACAACTTCTTAACAAAAACTCCACCCACCCATATTTCCTCTTATTTCCCTTCAGGACATTAGTAACTCGCAGGGGATTCCGTCCAAGCAGTGCACGCAAGGCATGCTGCGGCTCCGGGGGGAGGAGTCGCAGAGTTATTTTTTCCATATAAAAGCAGTGTCACTGGACCGTGACGGCACCTCTGGCTTGCCTCATTTCATGTTGCCTTTATCATCCTCACTTGTTTTCCGGACCCCCTGACTGATTTCCTTGCGCGATCCAGTGCTAAACATCCAGCATTTGGTGCCCTCGGGGTTAAACGATCGGCCTGTGCCAATTTGACCCGTAGTTTCATCGCGAAAGATCTCTCGCTTCTTTTCCTTACGGCACTGTATTGCACTTGTACCGTGGTCAGGCCAATATCTGGAATTTCACAAGTTAACCTGACAATAGCAGAGATCTAAGCAGAGGTTACGGGGGCATCATGACGAACGTCTAACACATATGGCCCACTGACTACTTCTCCATGTTGTCATCTCTGATCCTAAATCTTCTTTCGTAGATTGTGCAGTTCGTTGGCGTCCACCAGGTTGACCGGGAGGAGTCGGATATCTGAACTCCTCGAGTGGTGGAGAGTAGTGATGATGGGGGTTCTAGGCCAGCCGTTCAGTACTGGCCAGCACAGTCGCCACCCCTTGGGTGCCAGGGGAGGAGGACACCTACGCGTGCTTGCAGGATTGAATCTTATTGGCCTTGGCCAAAAAAATCTAAGCGGAGTAAGATGCTAATGGAGCACTTGCGCGGAAGACAACCGCACGAGTCAGAGTCATATTCAGCGCATTCTCTTCTCACCAAGGTGTGAAGGCAGCGTGTCTCGCAGCATCACCGCCTCCAGTCAGAACAGGATCCCGGCCCTGTAATCCTAACATCCTCGGCTTATGTCCTCAACTGTCAGCAAACTCGGCTGCTCAAAGGAGCGGAAACCAATGTCCAACCGGGGGGGAGGTCCCGCAAAGGCACTGTTAGTCTCGTTGGCGCTCTCCGCTTGTCTGTTTCCGATCTCTCGCCGGAAAGGGGAGACAACTGAGGCAATGATGACGATCCCCGGCGACCCTGGCGTAGAGTCGTCTAGACGCTTCCTGCGGTGCTGAAGCTATAGATGTGTTCTCCTCGGCGCGGACACTGATGCAGACCAGGAAGAAGAGATGCGGGTCTACATGTGACGTACTTCGGTAGAAGCAAAACATGCACTCGAAGCGTCCAAGGGCCCCGACTTGGTCAGTTTAATAATCCGCAGCGAGCAGGACAGAACTGGAGGAGGTCCGCCACGCCAGGTTTAATCATGAATGACCCTCATGCGCCTTTGTCTCCCTTCAGTACATGTAGAAGCAAAGCGCCAGGACGTCACGTCAGTCCCGGGACCAGGAACTAACGGCCATAGGGATGGCGTACAGTCCGTTAATCCAGGCAGCGTCTCGTCTCATCAACACATCGCCTGGTCATTGGCCCAGTCCGGCATCTCCCTGGGAACGCGGAGGCTCTGCATCCCGCTTTCTTGCTATACGCATGGCTGCAGCTTTTATATTTATAATCTTTTCAGTTTCTGTCGTTTAGCCGCCCCTTGTCCGCTCCCCTTTATTCGTCATGGAACCACAACATAACTCTGGAAAAGAGAAACAACGGAGATCAGGAAGAGGTCACAAAATCCTAATCTGGACTGTCTGACGCATCCTCCACGTCAACTTGCACCTCCTTCCCCAAAAATTAGATGTAATCCGTTATTCAGCATTTTGTATTAAATGAAGCGTTTAAAACATATTTAGAACACTGGAGAGGTATGAGCGTTTTTCAGCACTGTACGCTGCCTTGATTCTGCCCACACATGCAGTTCTATCCTTTCTGGTTCACAGTCACATTGGCCCAGCAGTGACCGACAGTAGAACCATAGATCTGCCCAATAGCCAATAGTCACACTGCCCCCATAACCAATAGTCATGCAGCTGCTAGTAGCCCATCAGTTGCACAGGCCCCGACCAATCATCCCTGCCTTCCGTAGTTATGTTACCGACACCTAATATGCAAATCATGTAATGCGGCCCCAGTGACCTATAGTCACAAAAGGTCCCATCAGCCATAGTCCAATTCCCCCAGTAGCTAACATATTAGGTACCTACACAACCCCCCCCAGTACTGCATAGTCTCCAGAACCTCATTCGAGCCATATTACCAATTAGTCACAAAACACCCCGTAAGCAAATAGTCATCGCACCACCCAGTATCAATAATGCCAACGCCACCGATTGCTACTGACCAACCCAACCCCATAGCCCCACAAACCCGCCACAGTACCCAGTTCACAAACCCCCAGTAGACATAGTCACAATGTCGTAAGTAGCCAAGTCAAGTTCCCCCAATAGCCACCATGCCCATTACCCTATAGACATGCAGTCCCCGTTCTCCCCACATAGTCTCATGCCCCCAGCAGCAACATAATCACAAAGGTCCCCAGTAGCAATAAATACGCCGGCCAGAAAAGTATGTTCAAAACCTGCATAAAGAGGGGGTATTGACCCAAAGCCCAACAAGTTAAATATTGGGCACCTTTACTTCCCGGTTCCTGCGGCGCTCCCCGCATCCGGTATGTCCTACAAGGATGAATCTATCGAGCGATTCATAAGATCGTCGCTCCGATTATCCGCATTGTGTCGCTTCCCCCGCTACTCCTCCGCCCTTTGTTCCAGCAGTGACCCCCTGAAGCATGAATTAAAACTGGCCAAAAAACCCCTCTGAACATCATGTTTGCTCACGGAGCAGCATTAATTCTTTTACTTTCAACTGCATTTTATCCTGAAATTCGAACGAAATCCAATTTGTCACTCCGATTCCTCATCTCTAAACCCTTTCGTAATTCCACTCATTGCCCCTTAAGTTTTTGCGGCAGACAGGAAGAGATTGGTGCAAGAAAACCCAGCGTATGGACCTGTCGCCTATAATATGCCCCATTTGACCCTGTCCTCCTCCCTCTGCTCCTCCCCGTATCAACACTGCGCCGACAAGACTGTAAACTACAAGCAGCGAGATCAATGGCGGGGAGGATTTTACTTCCACATTCTAACCTCATGTCCCGTCATTGGAAATTTTTTCGTCAAAGTTTGAAAACTTTGTGAAATTTGATTGATGCTTATCTAGTGTTAGGTATTGTCCACCTTTAAGAGTGTGAAATCAGACCTAACAACTGCTGTGCCTCTGTGCTGCCAGTGTTAGGTATTGTCCGGAGCTGTTCCTCCTGCTGTGCTCCGACCCTGTCCGCAGTGTCTAGGTCCATTTCTCCCTGTTAGTGGCGGTGTAATCAACTTTCACACTGCGGGGTGGTTGAATCAGGAGGGTGCCCTGCTGCAGCCCAGTGTTAGGTATCATGCCCTGAATGTGTGTACTCAATCACCTCCACTCGTCCCTGTGCTGCCAGTGTTAGGTATTGTCCATGGAGGGCTGGGAATAAGACCTCACATGCTGTGCCCTGTGCTGCCAGTGTTAGGTATTGTCCCTGGGTGGCTGTGAATTCCCACCTCACCGTGCTGTTGCCTGTGCTGCAGCCAGCTTAGGGTAGGGGTGCTGTGTAATCAGACGCATTGTATATTCCTCCACGGCAGGACCTGTGGCACTAGGATTGTAGTCTTCCCCAGTGCACAGGGGGTGTCCTCACCGTGTGGCTCTGTTCTCTTTCCTCCTGGCAGAATGTGTCTGATTATGTAAGGTGACCTACAGTCCGTATTTCTCTCTCTCCTGCGATGACAGTTTGCCCCACATTCGCTTTTTTACAGCTGGGAGCAACAAGTAACATTGGGGCAATATAATTACAACAGGGCCGAGTCTGACATGCCCTGCACCTAGACCAAGGATTCGCCACCGTCCACCCACCGTCACCGGACCCATACTCACCCTGTAAGGAGCCATTCATCAGCTACGGCCGCAACCACGGGAACGGTTGTATTCGATGTGGCGCCCAGTGAAAAACCCGAGGCTAGCTCCCAACGTCCCGATTTTTGACCCTGGACCCTTCACCGTTTTGTTTCTCTCTCTGCCCCGGGAGGGAAATCCTTTTCAGAGAGTGTCGGCCTTAGGAGAGCAGAGGAACCCCAGATATCAGAGTCGATCAGCACTTCTCCATAATATGTTCTCTCAGGCTTTCCCCCAATTAATTCACATACAAGTTTTGGCCAGGCTCTCGAATCGAACCTGGGTACCCTCTGCACATAGAAAGGAGTCTTATAACTGTGAACATAAGCCAGTGAGACAGAGATGAGAGGGAGGGTCACTTCTAACTTCCTCGATCAACTTCTCAGCTCACCCACAACAAACCGCCAGCACCCTCCCTAGCAGTGTTATCTGCCATAGACAAGGTGACAAGCCTAAGGCACTGGATATGTAGAGAGGATCTTCTCAGAGGTTAATTATCTGTAAGTATTGAGAATTATTATATTTCTTCTTCTTCTCCCTTTTCTTCTTTGCTTTTCTGGCGACGCTTATTATCCTCGCCCACTTCCCCTAAGAATCTCCATAAGAATAATAAGTACGTGAATAATCGTCTCAATTAATGCAACTAATCTCAACTCATCTCCCGTCCTCCTACTCACAACGGCCGTCAGTCTCTTTCTATATTTTTCGTTCCCCCCAATTTCCACCTATGTAAGAACTTGGATTAGAGATCAGGGGGTTGGTGCTGTGTTATTATTGGACATGGACAATGAGGTTCGGGTTCAAAATCCCAATGAGGATAGTTTTTTTTTTATTCCCGATGCCCTATATATCCTCATACAGCGCCCTCTACACCCCTCATACATCTCCCTATATATCCTCATACAGCGCCCTGTACACCCCTCATACGTCTCGCTGCCTGTTTGTAGCCTGTACAGTCTTTATTCCTGTCATGGTTGTACAATGCTCCGTTGTTTGTGGTCTGGGGAATGTGTAATAAGGCTAAACAAGGTCATCGCAACGTCCTGCTGAGATCTAATGGGAGTACAGGGTGTGAATGGCCCCCCAGTCCTGGAGTCACAGTGATGGATATTTGTGCTGCACAGGAGAGCTCTGGATGAGCAGATATCTGCAGCTTTAGCATTTCAGAAAGTTACATTCAATTCCTTACATCTTGAAACGAGAAATCGTTACACAGAGGAGAAACCACAGGAACCACGCGAGAGAGAGACAGAGAGAGGTGCAGCAGATAACTGCGAGGTCCTGCCGACACCTACACCCCCGCATCACCAGGTGCAGGAACACCACATTACATCCTGTATTACACCCCAGAGCTGCACTCACTATTCTGCTGCTGGTGCAGTCACTGTGTACATACATGACATTACTTATCCTGTACTGATCCTGAGTTACATCCTCTATTACACCCCAGAGCTGCACTCACTATTCTGCTGCTGGTGCAGTCACTGTGTACATACATGACATTACTTACCCTGTACTGATCCTGAGTTACATCCTGTATTATACCCCAGAGCTGCACTCACTATTCTGCTGCTGGTGCAGTCACGGGTACATACATGACATTACTTATCCTGTACTGATCCTGAGTTACATCCTGTATTATACTCCAGAGCTGCACTCACTATTCTGCTGCTGGTGCAGTCACTGTGTACATACATGACATTACTTATCCTGTACTGATCCTGAGTTACATCCTGTATTATACTCCAGAGCTGCACTCACTATTCTGCTGCTGCTGCAGTCACTGTGTACATACATGGCATTATACATTTTATTATTATTATACTCCATGTAGAGCAGTAAATAATGGTAGATGCCTTTATTATATTCCTCGATGTTACAATATAAGGATATAACTGAAGATTTTAGATCACTTTATTATAAAGAAAAAATAGACAATAAATACAGCAGCAACTTTCCCATCGGGAAAATACAAAATGTGACTCCTACTTCTCTAACAACCCTGCAGCAGCATGACAGCAAATACTGAAGGTGTCAACCCAGAACCCAGGATATAGACCCTATATATCCCCATACATCTCTCTATATATCTCTATACACTTCCCATACACCCATATTTCCTCTTATTCCCTTCAGGACATTAGTAACTCTGCAGGGGAGGAGTCACAAGAGTAGAAGCAGGAATGCTGCGGCTCCGCGGGGGAGGAGTCGCAGAAGTTTATTTTCCATAGTAAAAGCAGTGTCACTGGACCTGACGGCCTCCTGGCTGCCATTTCCATGATGACCATGTATAATATCCTCACGTGGTGGGGGAACCACATCCCTGAGATGTTCCTGGCGATCCATGGTCTCAGACACATCTCAGCATTTGGTGCCTCCGGGGGTTACACGGATCGGCCTGTGCAATGTCGACCCGTATTTATGAAGAGAAAAGATCTGTAGCTTTTCCTGACGGCAGCTGATTGACTTGTTACAGTGGGTCAAGGCCAATAGTCTGGAATATTCCAGTTCACTGACAGTAAGCAGAGATCTAAGCAGAGGTTAGGGGGCATCAGGACGACGTCTAACATCATATGGCCCACTGATACTTCTCCATGTTGTCAGCTCTGATCCGTAAAGTCTTTATTGTAGAAGATGTGCAGTTCGGTGGCGTCCACCAGGTCCTGCCGGGAGAGTCGTCTCTTGAACTCGTCGGTGGTGAAGTAGTAGATGATGGGGTCTAGGCAGCAGTTCAGACTGGCCAGGCACAGCGCCACTGGGTGCAGGGTGAGGATGGCCCTCCGCTGTGAGCACGATGCAATCTTATTGGCCTTGGCCAAAAAATCTAGCGGGAAGCTGAAGTGATAAGGAGCGAAGCAGACGAGGAAGACACCGGCACAGGTCAAGATCATCTTCAGCGCCTTCCTCTTCTCACCAAGGTCGTGAGAGGCAGCGTGTGGCTCCCGCAGCGAAGTCACCGTCCTCCAGGTACAGAACAGGACAATGGCCAGCGGACTGATAAAGCCAAACACCTCGGCTACTGTCACCGTCACAATGGAGGCTGCCAACCCAATGTCCACCAGGGGGAGGTCCGCAAAGCACTGTAGCTCGTTGGCGTCTCCTCCGCTTGTCTGGTTCCCGATCCTCAGCAGCGGAAAGGGGAGACAACTGAGGCAGATGACGATCCATCCGGCGACACTGGCGTAGATGTCGCATAGACGCTTCCTGTCGGTGGACTTGAAGGGATAGAGGAGGTAGCGGAAGCGGCGGACACTGATGCAGACCAGGAAGAAGATGCTGGCGTACATGTTGACGTACTTCAGGTAGAAGCAGAACATGCACAGGAAGCGTCCAAAGGGCCACGACTTGTGCAGGTAGTAGAAGATCCGCAGCGGCAGCGACAGCACCTGGAGGAGGTCCGCCACCGCCAGGTTAATCATGAAGATGACCGAGCGCTTGGTCTCCTTCATGTACATGTAGAAGACCCACAGCGCCAGGACGTTCCCGATCAGTCCCGGGACCAGGATAACGGCATAGGTGATGGCGTACAGGTAATCCAGGAAGCGCTCGTCTACATCACACTCGCCTGTTACATTGGCGCCAGTCTGCATCTTCCCTGGGAACGTCGGAGGCTCCTCAGCTCCGGCTCTCTGCTATCGCCATGGCTTCCAGCTTTATATTTATAATATTTCTAGTTCTGTCCGTTTATCCGCCCACATGTGCCGCTCCGCCATTTATATCGTCATGGAAACCACAAACATAGCTCTGGAAAAGAGAAACACACGGAGATCAGAAGAGGTCACAAAATCCTAATCTGGAATGGAGAGAACAGAATACGGCACTGACATCATTTCCCAAAAATTAGATGTAATCCGTATTCATTTTGTATTAAATGAAGCGTTAAAAACAATATTTTAAAGCACTGGGAGAGTGTATGAGCGTTTCCATGACTGTGCATTGCTGCAACATGAGCAGTTAGTCCTTTCTGGTACTGAAACAGTCACATTGGCCCCAGTGACCGACAGTAGCCAATAGTCATGCTGCCCCACTAGCCAATAGTCACACTGCCCCCAGTAACCAATAGTCATGCAGCTGATAGTAGCCAATAGTTGCACAGCCCCCAGCAGCCAATAGTCACAATGCCTTCAGTAGTTAATAGTTACAGAGCCCTAATTAGCCACTAGTCATGCTGCCCCCAGTAGCCTATAGTCACAATGTCCCCAGTAGCCAATAGTCACAATTCCCCCAGTAGCTAACAATCATGGTACCCCCCCAGTAGGCAATAGTCACAGAACCCTCAGTAGAGTCCATATTAGCCAATAGTCACAAAACACCCCGTAGCAAATAGTCATCGCACCACCAGTAGCAAATAATGCCAACGCCACAGGTAGCTAATAGGCACAACACACCCAATAGCCACAAACACCCACAGTAACCAAGTCACAAAACCCCAGTAGCCAATAGTCACAATTCCTAAGTAGCCATTAGTCAAGTTACCACCAATAGCCACCATGCCACCATTAGCAAATAGACATGGAGTCCCGATTAGCCAATAGTCATAATGCCCCCAGCAGCAAATAATCACACAGTCCCCAGTAGCCAATAATACTCCGGCCAGAAAAGTATTTCAACTCATAAAGAGGGGGTAGTGACCCCAAAACAGACAAGTTTAAAATATTGGGGCACATTTACTTACCCGGTCCCTGCGCGATCCCCGATCCGGTATGTCCGACAAGGATGAACTCTATCGCGATTCACTAAGATCGTTCGCCCGATATCCTGCATGTGTCGCTTCCCCCCGCTCAGGACCCTTTGTAAATGAGCCCCCTTAAGCATGAATTAAACACTGGCCAAAAAACCCATCTGAACATCATGTTCTGCTCACGGAGCAGATTAATTCTTTTACTTTCAACTGCATTTTCATGAACTTCGGAACGAAATCCAATTTGTCAACTCCGATTCATTCATCTCTAAACTTAGAGTATTAACTATTGACCCCTAAAAGATTTTTGGCAGCAACAGGAATGAATGTGGTGCATAGACCCTCCAGACGATGGCTGTCACCCTATAATATGCCCCATGACCCTGTCCCTCCCCCTGACTCCTCCCCCTGTATACACTGCGCCGACACATCTGTCCCTACAAGCAGCGAGCCAATGGCGGGGAAGGGATTTTTACTTTCACATTTAACCTCATGTCGCCGTCATTTGGAAATTTTTTTAGGAAGTTTGGATAAAACTTTGTGAAATTTGATTTGCTTATCTCTAGTGTTAGGTATTGTCCCTTTAGAGCTGTGTAATCAGACCTCACACTGCTGTGCCCTGTGCTGCCAGTGTTAGGTATTGTCCGACATTACTTATCCTGTACTGATCCTGAGTTACATCCTGTATTATACTCCAGAGCTGCACTCACTATTCTGCTGCTGGTGCAGTCACTGTGTACATACATGACATTACTTATCTTGTACTGATCCTGAGTTACATCCTGTATTATACCCCAGAGCTGCACTCACTATTCTGCTGCTGGTGCAGTCACTGTGTACATACATGACATTACTTATTCTGTACTGATCCTGAGTTACATCCTGTATTATACCCCAGAGCTGCACTCACTATCTGCTGCTGGTGCAGTCACTGTGTACATACATGAAATACGTATTCTTATGATCCTGAGGTACATCCTGTATTATACCACCAGAGCTGCACTCACTATCTCTGTGGTGCAGTCATGTGTACATACCTGACATTATTATCCTGTCTGATCCTGAGTTACATCGTCATTATACCCAGCTGCACTCATATTCTGCTGCTGGTGCAGTCACTGGTGTAATACATGACATTACATTCGTACTGATCCTGAGTTACATCCTGTATTAGACTCCAGAGCGCACTCACTATTCTGCTGTGGTGCAGTCACTGTGTACATACATGGCATTCTTATCCTGTACTGATCTGAGTTAATCCTGATTATACCCCGGCTGCACTCACTATTCTGCTGTGGTGCAGTCACTGTGTCCTACCATGCATTACTTATCCTGTACTGATCCTGGTTACATCCTGTATTATACCAGAGCTGCACTCACTATTCTGTGCTGCTGGTGCAAGTCACTGTGTACATACGACACTTAGTCCTGTACTGTCCTGAGTTTACCGTATTATACTCCAGAGCTGACTCACTATTGCTGCTGCTGCAGTCACTGTGTACATACATGACATTACTTATCGTACTGATCTGAGTACATCCTGTATATACCCAGAGCTGCACTCACTATTCTGCTGCCTGAGCAGTCACGGTGTACATACATGACATTACTTATCCTACTGATCTGAGTTAAATCCTATATATCCAGAGCGCACTCACTATTTGCTGCTGGTGCAGTCACTGTGTACATACATGACATTACTTATCCGTACTGATCCTGTTCATCCTGTATTAACTCCAGAGCTGCACACTCACTATTCTGTGTGCGTTGCAGTCACGGTGTCCATACATGGACCAGTTATATCGCGTACTGCTCCTGAGTTCCTCTACCGATTATACTCCAGAGCTGCACTCACTATTCTGCTGCTGGTGCAGTCACTGTGTACATACATGACATTACTTATCCTGTACTGATCCTGAGTTACATCCTGTATTATACTGCAGATCTCGTTTGCTCGGGGGAAGGAATACCTGAAGCACATCATGGATATCCACGCAGAGAATGGTTATGACTGCAGTATTTGTCATAGAAGATTTGCACTCAAGGCAACGTACCACGCGCACATGGTGATCCACCGGGAAAATCTACCGGACCCTGAGGTCCAGAAGTGAGTGTGTAGTGCTGTGTCCTGTCTACTGGGGCACCTACCCTGCAGATCCCTCACCCTACTGTGTCATGACTCCATCATATACGTCCTCCATACCAATGGAGAGTTGATGCCCCAGTGCAGTCTCTTATTGGGGGGATCCCGGATACTTTGTACTGCTCCCATTACTTTAGATATGTGATCAGTTGTTGATGGGGGATCTAACATCCAGGACGTCTGTGTCCCTCTGCAGGTACATTCACCCCTGTGAGGTCTGCGGCAGGATCTTCAACAGTATCGGAAACCTGGAAAGACACAAGCTCATCCATTCAGGTGATGTGTGTTCCTCCTCCGTGCTGGGCCGCTGGTGGTTTGGTCTCCACTCATTGACTCTTCTCTTTCAGGGGTGAAGAGTCACGGCTGTGAGCAGTGCGGGAAGTCTTTTGCCCGGAAGGACATGCTGAAAGAACATATGAGAGTCCATGACGACATCCGGGAATACCTGTGCGCAGAGTGCGGGAAAGGTACAGGACAGAGTGCAGGGAACATACTGGGATTATAGGAAATCCATCCCGATAAACCAGGGACATTGCTCTGCCTGATGTTATCTTGTGTTGGTGGAGGAGGAGACAGTGTAACAGCCTGTGAAGCTACAGCATGGACTCACTGCCTTGGATGGAAGGGTGTAGTAATTGAAGTGCCTATCATATCTGTAAACACGGCAGGAGCCGACATTCATCATGGACAGCCGTGTTCAGAAACATGTGGGTCACTAACCACTGCAAAACTACAACTCCCAGCATGCTCCAACGGCCTCTGGTTCTGTTTCCTCAGGGATGAAGACGAAGCACGCGCTGCGCCATCACATGAAGCTGCACAAGGGGATCAAGGAGTACGAGTGTATGGAGTGTCACCGCAAGTTTGCACAGAAGGTGAACATGCTGAAGCATTACAAGAGGCACACGGGTGAGGAGCCGGGTATAGGTGTATACGGCGTATACTGTTGTGTATACGGAGCACGTTATGTGACCTCCCGCTGTGTGTACAGGTATGAAGGACTTCATGTGTGAGGTGTGCGGGAAGACTTTCAGCGAGAAGAACACAATGGAGACCCACAAACTGGTGCATAGTGGTAAGTACATGTCCTCATAGCTAGAAGACACCTGATCCGGGGATCACTGATCTCTAGCACTGGAGCCACGTTTCCGCTAAGTAAAGGAGAGGCCAAACGAGAGCGTGCCCAGCCGCTCCTTTCGCCGTGGTCCTGTAGAGCGCGCCCTGGTGCTCCCTTCGCTGCGGTCCTGTAGAGCGCGCCCTCGCGCTTCCTTTGGCACGGTCCTGTAGAGCATGCCCAGCCGCTCCATTGGCGCTGCCCTGTAAAGCACACCCTCATGCTCCAAATTGGCACGGTCCGGTAGAGCGCGCCCTTGTGCTTCCTTTTGGCGCGGTCCTGTAGAGCACACCCTCATGCTCCAAATTGGCACGGTCCTGTAGAGCAGCGCCTCGTTGCTTCATGGCCACGGTCGTGATAGAGCGTGCTGTCTGCTTCCTTTGGCGAAAATCCTGTCGAGCGCGCCCTAGTGCGACCTTGCCACGGGCATGTAGAGCGCGCCCTCGTGCTCCCTTTGCCACGGTCCTGTAGAGCGCGCCCTCGTGCTTCCTTTGCCACGGTCCTGTAGAGCGTGCTGTCCTGCTTCCTTTGGCGCAGTCCTGTAGAGCGCGCCCTCGTGCTCCCTTTGCCACGGTCCTGTAGAGCGCGCCCTCGTGCTCAGCTTTCCAAGAACCCTAATCCTGTACATATAGTTTTTTTTTTTTTTTCAGGATTCTTCAAAAAGCTGGGTGAAAATTGCAGTGTGGCTGTATCAGTATCCGTATTGGGTAAAATCCAGCTTTTCAAGACTCCTGCATGGATGGTCTACCGTGTTGCATAACGTGGAAAAGCTGGATTTCAACCAATATATCTTCCATTGTAGCTTCCAGTCTACTTGTCACCCAGCTTTCCATGAACTCTGATCTAATGAGAAGAGATTCTGTACAATCTGAGCACATAGAAAGCTGAATGACCATCCAGCTTTTCCAGGCTCCATTGTCACCCAGCTTTCCATGTTTCCAGGAATCCTTATCTGCCTAGTTATGGAGCGCTAATACTGGAAGTGGAATTCTAGAAAGGCTGTCCGTGCAGGAGCCTGGGTGAGCTGGGTGGATATTTTTTTCTTTTTCTGTCCGGAGGATCATGTGGTCATGGAGCAGATGATTATTGTGCAGCTCTTTTCTTTATTTTTTTTTTTTCACCACCACTAGGGGGAGATCACTACATACACATTATACACCACCACTAGGGGGAGATCACTACATACACATTATACACCACCACTATCTCTTAATGTGAGACTTCAGTCTTGTTTTTACAGTAACATTATTTGTGGCGTATTCTATATTGCAGCATGAGGTTCTGCAGCAGCTGAGGTGAATTAGGAGACGCTGCAGTATTTGCCATGTATAAACTTCTGCAGAATACTTTTAATAGCTGAGGCTTTGCTACCTTTTATATTCCTTCTAGATCATCTTCTAGAACCTTAGACTGATACATTGTAACAAACACAGGAGAGATTTCGCCTTCTGTTCTATTCTGGTCCTTGGTCCCCGAGGCGACGGCTCCTGTCATGGTGACTGTCACCCTGCAGACTGTCGCTTCGGGAATTTCCAATACTGAAGCATCAGACAGGACGCGGCGGAGAACCTGGTGCCCGGTATTATGACACCTCTGCTTCCTGTCATCACATCTGCTGTATATATCATCTATTTATATATGTCTAATGCCCCGCCCATTTACTTAGGACACACCCTCAAGAAGCTGAATTACTAGAAATAACCCCCTTCTTCATGTTCCCCCCATTAAAAGGCGTCTACCACAAGGATGAAGGGTTGTATGCAAATGAGCCTGAGGGGCTCCAGGCTCCATAGGTTTTAATAGAGACTGAAGCCCCTCAGACTCATTTTCCTAGTCTTTCATCCGAATGGTAGATGTCCATTAATAAACAGAGAGGACACGAGACCCTATAACTAAATACCTCCCGATCCCAATATAAAGTACAGACCCCCTAAACTATAACAAACCCAAAAAAATCCCTTAATATAGAGTATAAAGCCCCCCAAGAAGTCTCCAAAATACAGACCCCGATTATCCAATACACAAATAAGTTATGACCCCTCTCCTCTCCTGTAGGCAACTAATTCAACCCTTCAAGGTTTTGTCCACATCTAGATTGCCCCCGCAGTCATGCATTGTGTCCAATCTGATAGTTCGCCATTGTCCGGGGGTCCTGTAATGATTGATCTTATTGTTAGTGATTAGATAAATTACAGATTATCAGTCTGATTAAACATAGTAACCCCCTCATATATACAGTGCAAATACATCCAATAATCCAGAGAGTCTGATAATCCGGCACCTCCGCAGACACGTATTGTCTCTATACTTCACTATAACCATCCAATAATCCAGAGAGTCTGATAGTCCGGCACCTCCGCAGACACGTATTGTCTCTATACTTCTCTATAACCTCCTGTAGAGCGCGCCCTCGTGCTCCCTTTGCCACGGTCCTGTAGAGCGCGCCCTCGTGCTTCCTTTGCCACGGTCCTGTAGAGCGTGCTGTCCTGCTTCCTTTGGCGCAGTCCTGTAGAGCGCGCCCTCGTGCTCCCTTTGCCACGGTCCTGTAGAGCGCGCCCTCGTGCTCCGCAGCAGAGCCGAGCTTGTGCCGCAGCAGAGCCGAGCTTGTGCCGCAGCAGAGCCGAGCTTGTGCCGCAGCAGAGCCGAGCTTGTCCCGCAGCAGGCGATGCTATGAGTCAGTGAGACCCTGATGCAGCCCCCAGGTTTAGCGCCGCGTGCTATTCCCGGGTCGGGGTATGTTGTCGCTGTCAGGTAATGAAGGTAAACAAGCGCAGCCGCACTATGTCCTGGTCTCTGGCAGCGATCAGGACACAGATGTAGCAGAGCTGAGTTTGTCATCCAACCTTTATTGCGGTTTTATCTATTTACCTACAATCTTATTACAGAAAACCAAATATGTGATACATGACCTCCGACGCACTCAGCTCGCTACATCTGTACATGCAATATCAATATTACGTATATTGTAAATCCGGCGTTTTTCTTCTTGCCCTTCTACTATTACCTGCCTCTCGGACGTGACAGGTCCAAAACATGGAGCTAAAATATAATAATTAGACATAAAAAATGTATATATTTGCATAAGTATGTATTTTTCCTATTTCTAGTTGAATTTGCATATTTATAGATTTTTATACATAGAAATGTTTTTCATTTATATTATTATATTCTCTCTATTATTTAGAATGTTTCCATTCATTGATACTTGTTTATGTTCTCTCTATGTTACGTATATTTTATGAATGTATTTCCTTCTTTTAATAGTTTTCTAACTTTTTTTTTTTTTAAAATCCCAATTTTCACTATTTTTTTTTTTTTTAATCTTAAATTGACTTCATAAAAATTTTTACCCACTACCTACGGTACTTATATTTGTTCGTTACATTCGATTTCAGAGATTTCGAACTAAATTATAAATATTTTGTTTTTACTTATCGTTGATTTTGTGTAATGTGAATAAAGCCAAAATGAAAAAAAAAAAAGACCAATATGGAGATCCTGTGGTGCGGCTTAGAATATTAGAGCTCTGTGATTGGATGAACGTGAGGTGTCAGTCTTCAGGATGGGGCATGCTGAGACTAGTGGTTCCTGCCACACCTGCAGTCAGATGGGACGTGGATTTCCCAGAATTCAATGCTAATTAATATCTTATAAGATACATTTTATATATTCACACGTGTAGCAGAGCTGAGTTTGTCCTAGGCAATGGAGTCGCGCAGAGATATTTTGATATCTCTCTCATGGTTAAGGACAAGAACATGGCCCTCTGTCTAACTATTGGGGACCCCCAACTTTACACCCCTATGACCTTATCACATATGGATTGAATATATTATGCCACGAGACACTATACAGGCAGTCCCCGGGTTACATATAAGATAGGTTCCGGAGGTTTGTTCTTAAGTTGAATTTGTATGTAAGTCGAACTGTATATTTTATAATGGTAGATCCAAAAAAATTTTTTTGGCCCCAGTGACAATTGGAGTTTCAAAATTTTTGCTGTAATTGGACCAAGATTATCAATAAAGCTTCATTACAGACCCTTACAGCTGATCATTACAGCCTGGGACTATAGTAACATCCAGACGAGGTCACCAGAGGCCCACAGTGGGCAGACAGGTCGTCTGAATAGGGTTGGTCGTAAGTCGGGTGTCCTTAAGTAGGGGACCGCCTGTACATCCTGATACCAGTGGTGACGGTGCAGGTGCCAGGTGTGTTATGGGGGCGACGCACGTAATTAGAAACCGCAAAAGTATTATCTGTGTGTGGACCCCAAAACTATTCATGCATGTGTGAGTCCCGACTGATCGGATTAGGATGAGGTCAGAAGGTGATGACCAGACATGAACAATCCATCACTTCATTTGCTACAGTGTTGCAAAAACGAGTGGCAACTGTAAAGCAATGTGTGCAACAATGGTGACCGGACACTTATTATCTGATAAGTTTCACTTATCCCAACACAACCCTGTCTTATTATTAAACTTCATGAATCAGGGGGCTCTGGATGAAATGATCAACAATCCCCTCATCAGGCACCAAAACCAGAGGGGTCCTGATGTTATTTAAGCCCAAAACATATACCCGAAATACTTTTTTTTCCCCCTGTAGTATCGCCCCTGCATAAGAAATAGGAGGCTGTGGAGAAGAGGGCTCAGAGCACAGCAGTGTGAGAACAGTCCCGAAGAAGCAAATCCCTGAATAAAATCAATGTTTCATAGTCCTGCTGCTACTAACAGCAACATCCAAGGTATGAGATTACCTGGCTTAACTCTGGCTCACAGAGCACAGCAGTGTGAGGACCCCCCAGTACAATCCAGGAACATAAATATAGATATAACAGTCCTGCAGTACTAACAACATACACATGGTCTGAGTACACATCGCTCCAGGGACAATACATAGCACGGGTGCGGTCTGTATGGTCACACCTGCTGATAGGTTCCCTATGTGGAAGAAGCCTTTGTATGACACTGTATCTCTCGGAGGGTGTTGGAGGGGCTCTGGTACCCCCCATGTGATGTGTGTTTGTCCTCTTCTAGCAGAGGGGGCGCTATCCTTGTATTTCCATTGTGTTCCCTCTCCCCTTGATGTCTATAAGATGATAATTAGTAGGATTGCTCCTCTTCGTGCCGCAGCTCATATTCTCCGCAGCAATTAAGTCATTTCAGATTGTTGCTGGTGCCCCGGAGCGCTGCCAAATTCCCTGGAAGACTTTCATGTTTCTTACTCATGATCAGGGGGAGGGGAGAGCTGGTGCTCACTATCTGCTCTGTGGGGCGTATGAACTGATACATTGTACAAACTACCAGCGCTGGAGAGTTCTGTGATGACATTGGGTGTTTGTTGGGACCCCCCACTAATCATGAGAAAGGGGTAGCAGTGCCGCCGTATTGGTGTGCGTGCATCCTATGACTCCATTCACTGCCTGTGTGCTGCGATAACACCAGAGAAAATTTGATTTTGGGGCGCCAGTCCCTACCTCTGTACACTTTTAAAGGGGTGATCCGAGATTAGAAAAAACAAAGCGGTCAATAACAGCGCCACCTCCGCTCTCAGGTGTGTGTGGTATTACAGCTTGGCTCAATTTAATACAATGGGCCCTGATATCCCCATATATTTTATAGTGGGACCCCGGCCACCTTGTGGCACAGCTTCCATGAACGGAGCCGGTGGCTTGTCCGGACTTGTTCCGTTCTGTACACGATGATGTGGCTGCAAGCACAGGAGGGGGGGGGGCACAAATTTCCTAAATCTCCTGCTGAGATGTGATCCCATACACAGAGCGATTACATGTCCCGTATAATGCAGATGCTCTGACCCCCAGGGACTAGCACTTCTCCTGTTATGCAAATTGTATCCATCATGTAAATTGCAAGTTCCGCAAGGTCATCTGTTCTCACCACCTCCGCTTGCTGTCGCGGATGTGAAAACCTCACCCTTCTGCAGTGTCTACTCCTTTCACAATCCTAAGCCTCATCGTTGCCTACAGTGTGTCGCGCAGGTAGAATGTCTCACACCACTAGTTCAGTTTACAAAGGATATGCAGACCAGACGCCTTGTAAAAAATACTGCTGGCATATCATTTTGGATTCATTTTGATTAGTTTCAAGATGGTTTCTGTTCGTGGACAGCAAGCAGAGATCTTGAGAATGCCATTGCCTGTCTATAGAGTGATGCTGATTATCACCTATGTCAGTGATGGTGAACCTTTCAGAGACCGAGTGCCCAAACTACAACCAAAATCCCTCCTATTCACCGTGAGGTGCCAACATGGAATTAAAGGCAGTAACTATTGCTACTGTTCTTCCAAATCTTTCAATCTCCTAAGGCACCAATAGATTGAAAGAAGGTGGGCAAATTCAGTCCATTTGTAGCTTCTCTCCAGGAAGAATGGTGTGTCCAGCAGGAGACTCCACAATGCATCTTCAGTCAACACCGTCTAACTTTTCCTGCAGTTTCAACAGCCAGTGAAGTATTGCTTTAAAATAGCACTGAGAGCAGCCATCTCTTAAGTTGCTTGGGACTGCAGGATGATTTGGGGGATGTGGTCCTGTTTGGTGAAAATTAGGGATGGCCTGAGTGCCCATAGGATGGGCTCAGAGTGCCACTCTGGCACTGTGCATATGGTTCGCCACACACTGACCTATGTGATGATTGACACCTCTGTGTCCGGGGGGCCCCTGGAGCTTCATGTGACACCTGTGTCCGGGGCCCTGAGTCATGTGACACTCTGTGTCCGGGGGCCCCTGGAGCTTCATGTGACACCTCTGTGTCCGGGGGCCCCTGTGCTTATGTGACACCCTCTGGTTCCGGGGGGCCCCTGGAGCTTCATGTGACACCTCTGTGTCCGGGGGCCCCTGGAGCTTCATGTGACACTCTGTGTCCGGGGCCTGGAGCTTCCTTGTGACCTCTGTGTCGGGGGGCCCCTGGGCTTCATGTGACACCTCTGTGTCGGGGGGGACCCTGGAGCCTTGATGTGACACCTCTGTGTCCGGGGGCCTGGGCTCATGGACACCTCTGTGTCCGGGGGGCCCCTGGAGCTCATGTGGACACTCGGTGTCCGGGGGGACCCTGGAGCTTCATGTGACACCTCTGTGTCCGGGGGGACCATGGAGCGTTCATGTGACACCTCGTGTCCGGGGGGCCCTGGAGCGTTCATGTGCAACCTCTGTGTCGGGGGACCTGGAGCGGTTCATGTGACACCTTGCTTGTCGGGGGGACCTGGAGCTTATGTGATGACACCTCTGGTGTCCGGGGGACCCTGGAGCTTCATGTGACACCTCCTGTGTCCGGGGGGCCCCTGGAGCTTCTCATGTGACACCTCTGTGTCCGGGGGGCCCTGGAGCTCATGTGACACTCGTGTGGGGGGCCCCGGAGCTTCTGGTCACCCCTGGTCGCGTGGGGACCCCGGAGCTTAATGTGCACACCTCTGTGTCCGGGGGGACCCCTGAGCTCATTATGTGACACCTCTGTGTCCGGGGGGACCCTGGGCTTATGTGACACCTCTGTGTCCGGGGGGACCCTGGAGCTTCATGTGACACCTCTGTGTCCGGGGGGACCTGGAGCTTCATGTGACAACTCTGGTCCGGGGGGACCCTGGAGCTTCATGTGACACTCTGTGTCGGGGGGGGGGGACCCGGAGCTTCATGTGAGGTCATCCTCGTGTCCGGGGGGACCCCGGAGCTTCATGTGACACCTCTGGTCTGTGGGGGACCCGGGAGCTTAATGTGACACTCTGTGTCCGGGGGGAACCCCGGAGCTTCATGTGACACCTTGTGTCCGGGGGGACCCCGGAGCTTCATGTGCACCTCTTGTGTTCCGGGGGGGACCCCGGAGCTTCATGTTGACACTCTGTGCCGGGGGGACCCCGGAGCTTCATGTGGCACCTCTGTGTCCGCGGGGGACCCCGGAGCTTCATGTGACACCCTGTGTCCGGGGGACCCCGGAGCTTCATGTGGACCTATGTGTCCGGGGCGGGGACCCCGGAGTTCATGTGACACCTCTGTGTCCGGGGGGACCCGGAGCTCATGTGACACTTTTCTGTGTAGGGGGACCCCGGATGCTTAATGTGACACTCTGTGTCCGGGGGGACCCCGGAGCTTCATGTGAACCTTTGTCGGGGGGACCCCGGCTCAGTGACACCTTGTTGTCCGGGGGGGGACCCCGGAGCTTCATGGGACACCTCTGTGTCCGGGGGGACCCAGGGTTCATGTGGACACCTCTGTGTCCGGGGGGACCCCGGGCTTCAGTGACACCTCGTGTGTCCGGGGGGGACCCCGGAGAGCTTCCCGTGACAAACTCGTGTCCGGGGGGACACCGGAGCTTCACGTGACACCTCTGTGTCAGGGGAGGACCCCCACTGGCCAGGCTTCACGTGTACACCCTTGTGTCCGGGGGGACCCGGAGCTTCACGTGAACCACCTCTGTGTCCGGGGGGACCCCGGAGCTTCACGTGACACCTCTGTTCCGGGGGGACCCCGGAGCTTCACGGCACACCTCTGTGTCCGGGGGGACCCCGGGAGTTCACGTTGACACCTCTGTGACCGGGGGGACCCCGGAGCTTCAGTGACACCTCTGTGTCGGGGGGACCCGGAGCTACGTGACACCTCTGTGTCCGGGGGGACCCCGGAGCTCACGTTGACACCTCTGTGTCGGGGGGACCCGGAGCTTCACGTGACACCTCGTGTCCGGGGGGACCCGGAGCTCACGTGACACCTTGTGTCCGGGGGGACCCGGGCTTCACGTGACACTCTGTGTCCCGGGGGACACCCGGAGCTTCACGTGACACCTTGTGTCCGGGGGGACATCCGCGCGGCTTTCACGTGACACCTCTGTGTCCGGGGACCCCGGAGCTTCAGTGACACCTCTGTCGGGGGGACCCGGAGCTTCACGTGACAACCTTGTGTCCGGGGCGACCCGGAGCTCAGTGACACCTCGTGGTCGGGGGGACCCCGGAGCTTCACGTGACACCTCTGTGTCCGGGGGACCCCGGAGCTCAGTGACACCTCTGTGTCCGGGGGGACCCGGAGCTTCCGTGACACCTCTGTGTCCGGGGGACCCCGGACGCTATATGTGACACCTCTGTGTCCGGGGGACCCGGACTCATTGTGACACTCTTGTGTCAGGGGGACCCCGGAGCCTCATGTGACACATGTGCCGTCTGGTGCTGATTTAGCTTGGGGCCCGGGGACATCATGTGACACCTCTGTGCCGTCTGGTGCTGCTTTGATGGGGCCCGGGGACATAATGTGACACCTCTGTGCCGTCTGTGCTGTTTAGCTTGGGGCCCGGGGACATCATGTGACACCTCTGTGCCGTCTGGTCGTTTAGTTGGGGCCCGGACGGACATCATGTGACACCTCTGTGCCGTCTGGTGCTGCTTAAGCTGGGGGCCGGGGACATCATGTGACACCTGTGCGTTGGTGCTGCTAGATTGGGCCCGGGAATCTGTGACCCTCTGTGTCCAGGAGCCGCAGACTTCAGTAACCGTGTACGGATTCAGTGACTCTCGAGCGCGGTGTAATATATCCGCTCTTCCGTTCCTTTGGTCTCCTTCAGTAGAGTTCTGTAACGGTCACTTGCTCCTCTATTAGTTGCACCTTGTAAACTGAAACTGGTGTATCCGAGCGTAGATACGGGCTGGAGCTCGCTGCAGAGGCTCCTGTATGATCTTCAGATATTTTCACACCTAGATGCGCTCTGCCGACCCAAACATCCCCTTGACTGAGTCTCAGGGCGTCCTGCTTCTTGTGTAGATATCCGTCACTATGAGCCCGGGTGACCACAACAATGACCTCGTATTAGAACCTAACACCCCCCAGGCCCCCAGGACCCTATCATTATGAACTTCCTGTGTACCCACCATAAGATATGAGGCCATATCACTGCTTCTAATCAAGTAATGGGATTTTATATTACAATTCGTCTCTGCAGGAGTCAGTTCTCACAGGCAGATTTGTGTATCCAAGGTTGTCTCTATGGTAAAGAGACAACAAGCAACAATTATGTAGTCTGGTCTTCCCCCTTATACTCATTTTTTTCTGTCATTTCTAACTTACAGAATATGTGTAGGTAGACGATAGGGGGCAATACCAGGTGACTGCAGGTTTTATTGCAGTCTGTTGCCAAGGGAACAATAAGGATGCACGGGGAGCTGTAGATGCTAAGTTTTTTTTTTTTTTTTTCCAATATGTTTGCAAATTTATTGCAGTCCAGGAGAAATTTGTTTTGGGTGGATCTCAGTATTACTTTTGTACCTGCCCTGCCTGGCTGATGAACTATTAAGAGACCTTGGGCTTTGGAGATGATTGTAGATCCACTATGGGAACCTATGGGAGGACGTGCAGCTGTCACATACGGCCAAAAATACAGATGATCTGACCCTGATGTGGTTTAAAGGGAAAATGAAACTTATAATTGTCAATATTTTGTGCCGATATAGATTTTTAAAGTTGAAAAGGGAACATTGTTCATGGGCTAGGTTTGAAAACAAAAATCCCAAATAAAGAGATTATTTTGTGTTTATTTAATCCTCAACTTTTTCTTCCTCCCACCCCAAAGAGAACGTGTAGTGGGTCGAAGAGCCAAGAAGATGGAGTGGGCCAAATTGTTGCATCTTACCAGTGTATGGGATATGCAGGTGACCCAGTCGGTCTCGTCATGGAGTATATGGAGGCGGGATCTTGGAGAAGCTCCTGGCCTCGGAACGTTTCCATGGGACCTGAGGGTTTTAGATCATACGAGACAGCGGTGGGGATGAACTTCCTCCATTGTATGAACCCTCCCCCTTCTTCCTTGACCTGAAACCACCCCCAATATTACTGCTGAATGGACATTACCATGTCAAGGTAATGGTCTGTTCACATGCTGGATTTCAAAAACTTTATGACCATGGTGTGGGGTGTAAACAAAGTTAAAAATAAGGGTCTGTACATTGTAGCCTGAGCTGCTGAAGACATTTGCTCGTTACCTTGTTGCTATCTCTCTATTTAAGCAAAAACTAACGGAGTATGGCCGCAGGGGCGCTGAGGGCTAGAACCAAGTGCAGGGGAGAACGAGGCCAGTCCACAATAAAAGATACATTTTTATACTAGTCAAAAACAACCTTAATTTTGTAGGAGCTCCAATTTATTCTCTAGGGCCTCCACTACATTCATTTCACAGGGGTTAGGATCAACTTGATCTTGAACCTCCTCTTAATGACGCCTTAGGGACCCTTCGCGGGTTGGGTTATTTAAGCTACATCATCACTAGACCACTGTGGTTTTTAGAGATCTCCATTCTTCTTCAGAGTAAATATATAGGGGTTTATTTACAAATAGATCTTGCCCTGTGAGTGCTGACGCTTACATGTAGACCCGCCGCCCCACCTATTTTGATGGTGTTGTTAGTTTTTTATCTCCTCCACTGTGCTCCCCAGGGATGGAGGCACCTACAGCACGTGTGTTGTTAAAAGTGAAAGATCCTTTAAATTTATCTTCTACTTCAAGGCCTGTGATGAGTTCATATTGCTTATAATATTTGCTTTGAATTGCAGATTTTGTTGTTGCTGCTAATAGACCTTTGAGGGTACTTATTGGTCCACCTTTTTAACGTATTTGAGTGGGTGGGGTGGTGACGTGTCTTCCTGCTCTCAGATCTTGGGATAACAGTTTTGTTCTTTGATGTTGTTCTGCTAGTCAATGGGGGTGGAGGGGCTCTTGGTTTCTCTGGACAATTTATGGCGTCTTTAGTTCTATCCTCTTGTTACTAGTCTTGGATTTGGGTTTACCTCAGTTCTTGTAACCTCTTTCCAAAGACTTGGCCAGATTTTCGTCTTGGGGCTCCTGGTCCAAGATGGACCATATCTCAGACAGCCTGGCGACCAGTAGCTTCTGGAAATGGTCTTCTAATATGGTTTGTGTCCTGTTGATGTTAGTAGATGGTTCATCTTCTATCCAGGATCTTCATCTCTTGGCCATAGTGCTGAATGGTTACAAGAGCATCCCAATTTTTGGAGGACCTATCCTGTGTAAATACTTAAGTTCTCCTCTGGGTCACGGTGGGGAAATTGACCACATGGTCTAGGTTCCCTACAGAATTATGAGATGATCATTCGGGTTTTAGCTGGTAGTCACTTTGTAACCTTTTAAGGACATCACATCTTTAAGTTAGCCATTCATTAGGTTCTCCAGTTTCTGGTTCATGTTCTTAAGAAAGCTCAATATTTGTTCTCCATATAGTCGCCAATGTCACTTTTGGGTCACTTATGGTCAGTGAGCTAATACATAGTTAAGACTGGGAGTCGCATCTCTATTATCTTTTTTGGGCAGTAACCTCAGTATTTCCAGGATGCAAAACTGGTAATAAGAGGTGAGTATTAGCTGGGTAGATGGTGGTAGGGGCAGGTGCGGGGCTGCAGCGCCATTCTAATAAAGTCTGAGTCCGGTTATTGCGCTTGGGCTAGGTTCAGTGTAGACCTCCAGTATGAGTATGACTTGTTTACCAGTTTTGTGAGGTGGCACCCCTAACCATCGTTGTAGTTGAAATTTCTTCGTGTTCAGTAATATTGGCTTTTATGTAACGCCCCATGTCCTGGCGGCCACTCTGCTTTATAACAGATCGGTATGAGAGAATGCGTCAAAAATTATCACTAACACTTAATAACCGGGTAATAGTACACTACAAGGTAGTGAGGGCAGAGGGGCAGGCTCCCTTGAACAGGATCTGACAGCAGGTGTGACCATGCAGATGCAGCCAGTGTATGTATTGTCCTTGGAGAGATGTGTACTCACACCTTTGTGTAGGTTGTGTAGTGCAGCAGAATGTTGAAAATTATAAGTATATTTATATTCACAGAATGTGACTGGGGGGGTGTCCTCACACTGCTGTGCTATGTGCAGTCTTGTTTGTAGTCCCTGAAGAGCTGTTTAATTAGACCTTGAGTATGTGTTGGTAGCAGCAGACTGTGAAAAATAAATTTTATTCCAGGACTGTAACTTTTCCAGGAGCAATGGGGCGTTTTTGTCTCACCCTGCTGTTCTCTTTGGCAGCCAAGGCTAATGTATTGTCCCGGGAGAGATATGTAATCATGACCTTTATGTATGTGTTATTTTGCATCAGGATGTTATATATGATTTATATTCCAAGTTAGCTTTTCCAAGTGCACTAGAGGCGTGTCCATACACTGCTGTTGCTCTGTCCTCTTTTTTTATTCAGGTTTAAGCTTCCCAAATGCATGGGGGTGTGTCCCACACTGTTGTAGTCTGAGCTCTTGCACTTAACTTACTCCACAGCATCTGACCCCATGCTGTAGTATCCAACCAGAAGTTTTGAGGAGCTTTTACTCGAGCGAGAGTAAGAGCTGATTCTATTCAATTGCAAGGTTGGAGTCAGCCAGTGTGAGAAGACCCTCAGTACAATGTGGAGGAGGTGCAACAGCTCTCCAGGGCCTATAACGAACACTGGCTGCGTACTGTCGGTTCAAGCCTTTTATAAGATTTTTTGGTGGTTGCCTTAACCTTGTTCAAGTCTTGAGGTCTCCTCCCAGATCCTTCCTTGTGCATTAGAGAAGGGAAATGAACAACTCACCTCTGCTCACAATTCTGCTCAGAGCATTGGGCATCAGAACCCCTGGCCCCCACCATAACTGCACATTTGGAAACACGGACGCCCCCTGGACCTGGTTTGGTTGCATTTGGTTTAACTGCAGTCATGAATGATTTAATGGCAATGAGCTTTGGATGCACCACACTGATTATGTGGACCTAGAGGTTGTTGTGGCGCTGTTTTCATGGTGCCCTACCAGTTTTTCCCCCCTCGCCTGACACCGTCTCACCCTGTTGTTATGGCCCGTGTATGCACACACCTTCTTGGGGTCAGAAGAGTTTGTGTTGGCACAACATTTGCGATAAAAACCTTCTTCCGCTTGTTGATAAGCGACTGTCCCTGCAGTCCTGGGCCCTGTACACACCGCGCCGTCTGTGACCTCATAACTACTCAGCAGTTTGGAAAGGAACTTTGTCTGGTAGAACAACTACAACATCGGTAACGACAGAGAAACTGTCAGTAATACCTCCGTATATTCTTGTCTAGGAATATGTATCAATCCTACAAAGATTGTAGGACTGTAGCCCCTATACAAAACTGGGGAGGGGTTGGTAGGTGGGCCTATAATGGAGGTTCTATAATTTTGCAACTTTTTAGTAGAGTTCTTTAGTTTGGCTTACGTTCTACTACCCAAAACAAAATAACAAACCAGCTACACCTACTAAACATGGGCTGGGCTCTGGGACCAGGGTGTCCGGGGCTCTGCTTCCAGGGTTCGTCCGGGTGCTCTGCTTCCAGGGGTTCCGAGGGCTCTGCGTCCAGGGATGGTTCGGGGATCTGCTTCCAGGGTGTTCGGGGTAGCGCTTCCAGGGTGTACGGGGCTCTGCTGCCAGGGGTGTCCGGTGGCTCTGCGTTCCAGGGTGTCGGGCTCTGCTTCCCAGGGTGTCCCGGGGCTCTGCTGTCCAGGGTGTCCGGGGCTCTGCTTCCAGGGTGTCCGGGGCTGCTTCCAGGGTGTCCCGGGGCTCTGCTTCCTCCAGGGTGTCGGGGCTCTGGCTTCACGGGTGTCCGGGGCTCTGCTTCCAGGGTGTCGGGGGGCTCGCTTCCAGGGTGGTCGGGCATAGGGTTGTTGGTTGTCTACTACAGACATGCCATTAATCCCTGATCCTCTAGTAAGGATTTGATGGTTGTACCAAGGTCTAATTTCTGAGCTACAAACAACATCTTGAAATCTACTAACTACTTGTTACGTTTCACCTTTTTGGATTGTCCTTCTCATATATCCTCTTCTGTCATTGTGATCTCGATTTCGGACACGCCAAGTGGAAACGGCTCTCTAATTCCATGCGTAGGTTGGTGGACGGATTGTGGACCATCGACTTACCTCCCCACCCTCGAGCGCTCTTCAAGGACGAAGAACAGAAGTCTCGACACCAAGCACGAGTGGAACAGGTGAGTTGGCCCCATTTTTCCTGAAAGTCCGCTGAGTGGCCCCAAATGCATAAATTTTTTTTTTTTTTTAATTTATTTTAACCCTTCCACACCACTCTTCATACCAGTAATAGATGATTCATGTTCAGTCATAGAGGTCTCTTGGGAGGCCGGTTATGTCCTGTTAAAAAACATAAACGTTTTCAAAAATTTCCAACTTATTTTTAGTTTTAGTTTGGCGGAGGATACTTGGAGCATGTTTTCAGTGCCAGGTCATTTCCTACTTCTTAATCTTTGGGTTTTGGTTGAAGTTTTCTATGATTTTTTTTTTTTTTTTCACTTTCAGTTTTGCCATGTCGTTTGGGGCATCCTCACACAGCAAGAAGCCCTTTGCAGTAAGTCTTGCCACCTAGATCTTTGCAAACATATATGGAAAATTTTTTATTTTAGCGCCTTGTCAGTGGCTGCATCTACACTTGCAATCAGGGCAAAATTCCATTAAATCCTGAAGAATATGAAACACCAAGTACATTACAAAGTGTAGAGCTTTTAGATTCATCATGTGCAAACGGACCTAATGACATAACTTATCTGATTTGCCAACGGTCCCCCGATCAATTTGGTGTTTGTTTATTAAAAAAATCGACTGAACCTTTCATAAGATATGCCCCCGGAAGTTTTTGTATGAATAAGCTTCATATAGCCCAAGAAGGCAGTAACCTTTTCTAAAGTCGAATAACGGTTACCGCCCATTTGACACGAAGTACCCCTACCCGTACAAACTTCTGGGGGTCCGATATTGTGAACGGGTGGACGGATTTTTATAAACGGACACCAAATTGATTGGGGACAGCAGGAAACATGGTGAGCTAGTCAGGATTTTTGGAGTTTGGTGACTCTTTAAAACCCAAGGAAATTTTCCAAGGAGTGTATAAGGTATTAGGAGACCCTTAGACAAACAATCTGAGACATCATCTTCCGACAAGTATGTTAGTTGATTAAGAATCAGGCGCGTATATCTCCAGACTCTACAGATAGAAGATGAAAGAGGGACAGCTCTTAAAAACACAAATTTTTTTTATTTTTGTAGCGTTTTTGTTGCCTTTTACGATCGTTTGTGTTGTGTTTTTTTTTTTGTTTAGTCTCCAAAGATTGTGGAGCGACCTATTGTTAGAGTGACAACACTGCACAGTGTCCGTGTATCTACAGCCGAGGCACATAGCACTCGCAGAGGAGATTTGTAACTGTTGTGCGTGGGCAGGAGATGTGTTGGCATTGTGAGGAATTTTGTGAAACTTTTTAGGTTAGTTGTTTTTCCATTTTTTAATTAATTTTTTTTTTTATTTTTACTTTTGTAGACGATGAGAAAAACATTTTGCATATCATGGTGAAAGTGGGGAGGTGGTCTACGTCACCCGACCTATACACAGATTACCCAGAGCTCGGGCCCCAGCAATGTGAGGACATGAAAAACTGATGCATGCAGTGCTGGCAGGACAAGCCACACAAACGGCCAACCATTTCAGAGGTAGACAGTCCAAAGTTGGAAGGGGTTAAGTGTGTATACAGGAACTTCACAAGGACTATGGTTCTCATATCAAGGAGGTCTCTCATCGAACCAACCTCATCCTTATGTCCAATCGGTCATGGAAATTGAGATCTCTGCTCTGGACCCGTTTTTAAGTTATCCAAAGGGTTGGTTTCGGAAAGTAAAGTCCACATTGGAGGACCAACCATCATTAATTGAAATTCCCATCTAAATACTACATGTTGGGCGTAAATGACACCCTATTTATATGAATGGTCGGGGTTTCTGAAGAAGGACTGGCTGTCATGGAAACGCAAATCGGAACACAATAGAGACCATACCCTTTAAACAGAGTGAAGCCCGCCCAGAGGAACATTTCACAAATAAGGCTAGATTTTTTCCGCCCCCCAAAAAATAAAAAATTACATTTGGGAGACATTCTGACCTACAAATACAATGGATCAAAGTTAATTTTTTCAGAATTTTACGGGACCTCTGTAACCGTTAAAGTTTTTTTTTTTTTTGTATTTTTAGTTATGCTTCCATACCTCATCCAGTAGCTGCAGCTCTCACCGATTATCTTCCCAGGCCTGCATGTCCGTGGGTATATTACCCACACATTATGATACTATCATCTGAGGAGAAAGGTCCTGGAGGACACTAGGCTAATCGAGTTACATTGGTTACATGCACTTTCTCCTGGCCAAGTTGTGTGCGCATCGTACCATATCCAAGTTGCATGATTCATGGACGTCCTCCTTACCCCTGTTTTGCTAAGTAATTGAGAAAAAGGTCCTGGCAGGCTCTACCCTAATTAGTTACATGTACTACATGATCACTTTCGCCGGTAAACTTTTCACTTTCATAGGAAGGTTTTTCAGGTAAGAAAAAAACTTGGCCAAGTGTGATGCACGCCTTATACCTATCCCAAGTTTTTCCTACGTGAATCTCCTATGAAAGTGAAAAAAGTTACCGAAGAAAAGTGACAATGTAGACATGTAACTGAATTAGGTAGAGCCCGGCCAGGACTTTCTCGCATTACTTTAGGCAGAAACGATATAGGAGGAAGAACATGAATCATGCAGACTTGGCTAGTATAAGGCTGTATCAAAATTGGCCAATTCCTCATGGATTCATGTCTCCTCCTATACCCCCCGTTCTATAATGTAATTGATAAGGAAAGGTCTGGCAGGCTCTACCCTACATTACAAATTTGGGAAGGTCTTCCTCACTCTTTGCAAAAGCCACGTCACAATCATGGTACACTCCCTTCCTACGATCATCCAATGGGCAGTCCAGTACTGATTATTTTGTATGTTGTCAATAACAAGAAAAGGTTTGTGTTTTAATTCGCATCAAAACTTTACTCAAGTTTGGTCATTGGACCAAGTAATGTTCCTATCAATCTTGAATGGTCATGTGATGGTATTATCCAGTTCGCAATTTTAGCTACCATCGCATTCGTGTCATTGGCCCCATGTGTTCATGTCACGAATACGAGAAAGGTCCTGGCAGGCACGACGTACAGCAGATTACCCAATCAACATGTCTTTATTCCTGTATTGATGGAAAAAAATGTGACTGGCATCTAAACCGAGCAAGTATAGACATTCTTCACGTTTGACCTCTGGAGTGTTAGTATGTATTAAATATATATAGCAGTTGTGCTGATGCGGTTCGCTGGCATGTTGTGTGTTTTTTTGCAGGTTTTTTTTTTGCACTCGCAGGAAGTGTTAGGCTGAACTGTTGTAATCTGCTACTCCAGTCCGGAATTGTGGCGGATCCACAACTACAAGTCCTGACAGTGCGCCTCTTGTGTTTCAGGAATGTCCATGTTGCAAATAGTCATAAAGTTTCAGCGACATGTTCTGAAAGTCTTACTGATCAGCCAGGGGAAAGGTTGTAATTTTCCACATAGCTTAGGCCTTCTTACAGGTAATGTGTACTTAGACAATCTAGTTCTCCATGAAAAAAAAATAAAAAACGTTTGCAAATAGTCTTTTTTCAATCTCTTACATCTCGCTTCTTGTATACGATCACATGTTGCATCTCCTGGTTTACACGACTACAAAGTGAACGTGTATTTCTGATTGGTTTTCTCTTCCCTCCATCTCCACTTTTCCTTAGAAGGGAGTAACGCATAATCTCAGAATTCGGCTTATAAGGTGTTTTAGTCTGTAATGTGGAGATGTTGGCATTGCTTAGGCATGTGTACACAAACGGTTAAAGTTTTTGCAGAGTTTCATTACAAATGGTTGCAAAAAGTCTATCAAAGGCCTCTTCAAAAGTGGGTTAACGGGTGACTAAAATTCCCTCCTTGTTTCGATCAACCAACTTTTGGGCAAGTGGGGACAATGGGTCATCTTCAACCTTATCTTGCGAGGTTGTCAGAGCGTTAGGGGCGAGAAAGCTTTGGATTCGGGATAGGTGGAAGTTCCCTCCACTGGCCTGGCCAACAAACAGCCTATTGATAACACCCATACCCTAGACCCTCTACATCCAATCCATACCCAACACCCCAAAGTCACCCTGGAGTACTGAGTCACTCCCTACATGTCACAAGTCATAAATACATCCTGAAAAAATAATGACCACCGGGAGTTATGGCCATGGTAATTTCTATTTTTTCTCCCACTAGAAATCACAGCGAGACTGAGATGTTATGTCAAACACATGAAGATGAGCCAGTTTACAGGGGGGTCAAGAAATCGGGTGGACACAGGCATCAGCAAACACGAAAGAACAGGTATGATCAGGGATTGTCCCAGAAATATAGACTTGAAAAGAGAGGGTTATGCAACTGTGCGCATAATGGGGGTGTGGATGTGAGTTCACTTGTTTGTAGAATTGGCCATAAGAGTTGCAAATTTTAAGATCCATTCGTACTTAATTTCTTTCTTGGTTTTTTATTGAAATTTTAAGGGTGGGGCAACCGTCGACCGAAAGGATTAACCATATGTAGATAAGCTAAGTCTCTCGAGCTGTTGTCTCAACTGGCTTCTGGGATGTTTCACAAATAGGAAGAGCCAGAGAGCTTATGTCAAGGTTTCGGAGGCAGAGCTGCCACCCAGTGATACATCGCCTATCCGGAATTCCTCATTGACTGCCTTCTCCTCCAGGTTCCCTCAACTTGTCCTTTGAAAAAGATGGTCGTAGAAGTTAAGTGGTGTAGACAACCAAATATTGATGTGGTATGTTGGCAATGACGTAGTTGGCCCTCACAATTGTGACTGGCAAACATTTCATGCCGTGATAGGGAAACCCCAAAATATAGACTTACTGTATGAGCCACAACAGCAAAGCCATGACATCTGGCAGCGGGTCCCAAGTGGCATGGAATCCATCAATGCGTCTGGCTAACGTTGTGGTCCAAGCTGGACCTTAGAGCTGTTTTAATTTTACGGGGGTCCACTTCTTAAGGGAATTTCCAATCTGCCATATTAAGAATAATGGAATGTGACTGTTCTCAAGCCGAGCAGTTCACCGGGATCTGGTGTGGGGTATTGAGTGAGTCCTGCAACATAATTTTGGGCATGAATTGCCATTTTTATCATTTTTCGTCCAATTCGCCTCGACTGAATAAGAAGAAGCAACCTGCCATGGGAACGGCTGAAGAAAGCGTGAAGAGTCGCAACCTAAGATGGTTGAGTTGATTGAAGGAGGGGTGTTCTTCACGTAGCGTTGGGGGAGGCGGAAGGTGCAAGTGTGTAGCGCTAACTCAGACACCAAGGGTTAATCTCCTCTGCCCCTCTCTTTCCCTTTCCCCCTCTTATCTCCCTTCCCTTCCCTCCTTCCCCTTCCTTTCCCCTTCTCCTTTTTCCTCCCCTTCCTCTCTCTTTTCCTTTTTCTTCTCCCCCCTTTTTTTTCCTCCTTTCCCTTCTTCTTCCTTCCCCTTTTCCCCTCTCCCCCTTTTTCCCTCCCCTTCTTCCCTTCTTTTCTTTCTTTTTCTTTCCTCCTCTTCTCTCTTTTTCCTTTCCTTTTTTTTTCCCCCCCCTTCTTTCCCCCTTTTCACCTTTTCCCCTTTTCCTCTCTCCCCTCCCCCTCCCGCAGCAGAGCCGAGCTTGTGCCGCAGCAGAGCCGAGCTTGTGCCGCCGGCAGCGAATGCTATGAGTCAGTGAGACCCTGATGCAGCCCCCAGGTTTAGCGCCGCGTGCTATTCCCGGGTCGGGGTATGTTGTCGCTGTCAGGTAATGAAGGTAAACAAGCGCAGCCGCACTATGTCCTGGTCTCCTGGCAGCGATCAGGACACAGATGTAGCAGAGCTGAGTTTGTCATCCAACCTTTATTGCGGTTTTATCTATTTACCTACAATCTTATTACAGAAAACCGGTCATTGTGATACATGACCACCGACGCACTCAGCTCTGCTACATCTGTACATGCAATATCAATATTACGTATATTGTAAAATCCGGCGTTTTTTCTTCTGCCCTTCTACTATTACTTGCCTCTCGCAGACGTGACCAGGGTCAAAACATGGGAGCTAAAATATAATAATTAGACATAAAAAATGTATATATTTTGCATAATATGTATTTTGTTCTATTTCTAGTTGAATCGTTGCATATTTATAGATTTTTATACATAGAAATGTTTTCATTTATATTATTTATTATATTATTCTCTCTATTATTTTAGAATGTTTTCCATTCATTGATACTTGTTTATGTTCTCTATATGTTACATATATTTTATGAATGTATTTCCTTCTTTTTAATAGTTTTATAACTTTTTTTTTTTAAAACTCCTCAATTTTTACTTAATTTTTTTTATCTTAAATTGACTTGTATAAAAAACTTAATGTATAAAAACTTTTTTACACACTACCTACGGTACCTTATATTTGTACTTGTTCGTTACATTCATTTCAGAGATTTCGAAACTAAATTATAAATATTTTGTTTTACTTATCGTTGATTTTGTGTAATTGTAAATAAAGCCAAAATGAAAAAAAAAAATGACCATATATGGAGATCCTGTGGGTGCGGCTTAGAATATTTAGAGCTCTGTGATTGGATGAACGTGAGGTGTCAGTCTTCAGGATGGGGCATGCTGAGACTAGTGGTTCCTGCCACACCTGCAGTCATATGGGATGTGGATTTCCCAGAATTCAATGCTAATTAATATCTTATAAGATACATTTTATATATTCACACGTGTAGCAGAGCTGAGTTTGTCCTTAGGCAATGGAGTCAGCGCAGAGATATTTTGATATCTCTCTCATGGTTAAGGACAAGAACTTGGGCCCCTCTGTCTAACTAATTGGGGACCCCCCAACTTTTTCACCCCTATGACCTTATCACACTTATGGATTGAATATATTATGGCCACGAGACACTATACAGGAAGTCCCCGGGTTACATACAAGATAGGTTCCGGGAGGTTTGTTCTTAAGTTGAATTTGTATGTAAGTCGAAACTGTATATTTTATAATGGTAGATCCAAACAAAAAATTTTTTTGCCCCAGTGCCAATTGGTGTTTCAAAATTTTTTGCTGTAATTGGACCAAAGATTATCAATAAAGCTTCACTACAGACACCTTACAGCTGATCACTGCAGCCTGGGACTATAGTAACATCCAGAGAGGTCACCAGAGGTCACAGGGGGCAGTCTTTAACTAGGGGTCGCCTGTAAGTCGGGTGTCCTTAAGTAGGGGACCGCCTGTACATCCTGATACCAGTGGTGACGGTGCAGGTGCCAGGTGTGTTATGGCGGGCGACGCACGTAATTAGAACCGCAAAGTAATTATCTGCTGATGTGTGACCCCAAAACTATTCCATGCATGTGTGATCCCGACTGATCGGATTAGGATTGAGGTCAGAAGGTGATGACCAGACATGACACATCCATCAACTTCATTTGCTACAGTGTTGCAAAACGATGTGCAACAGTAAAGCAATGTGCTGCAACAATGTGACCGGACACTTATTATCTGATAAGTTTCACTTTATCCCAAACACAACCCTGTCTTTATTATTAAACTTCATGAATCAGGGGGCTCTGGATGAAATGATCAACAAGTCCCCTCTATCAGGCACCAAAAGCAGAGGGGTCCTGCATTGTTATTAAAGCCCAAAACATATACCCCAAATACTTCCCCCTGTAGTAACACCCCTGCATAAGAAATAGGAGGCTGTGGAGAAGAGGGCTCAGAGCACAGCAGTGTGAGAACAGGTCCCTAGAAGCTATAATCCCTGAATATAAATCAATGTTTCACAGTCCTACTGCTACTAACAGCACACACACAAGGTATGATTACACATCTTTCCAGGGCCAATGCTTAACTCTGGCTGCACAGAGCACAGCAGTGTGAGCCCCCCCCCCCCCCCCCTCCAAACCCCGGAAATAAAAAAATATATATATATATATATATATCACAGTCCTGCAGCTACTAACAACATACACATAGGTCTGAGTACACATCTCTCCAGGGACAATACATAGCACTGGGTGCGGTCTGTATGCTCACACCTGCTGATAGGTTCCCTATGTGGAATGAAGCCTTTGTATAGACACTGTATCTCTCGGAGGGTGTTGGAGGGGCTCTGGTAACCCCCCATGTGATGTGTGTTGTCCTCTTCTAGCAGAGGGGGCGCTGTCCTTGTATTTCCATTGTGTCTCCCCCACCCCTTGATGTCTATAAGATGATAATTAGTAGGATTCTGCTCCTCTTCGTGCCGCAGCTCATATTCTCCGCAGCAATTAAGTCATTTTCAGATTTGCTGGTGCCCCGGAGCGCTGCCAAATTCCCTGGAAGACTTTCATGTTTCTTACTCCATGATCAGGGGGAGGGGAGGGCTGGTGCTCTATCTATCTGCTCTGGGGGCGTATGAACTGATACATTGTAACAAACTACCAGCGCTGGAGAGTTCTGTGATGACATTGGGTGTTTGTTGGGACCCCCACTAATCATAAGAATGGGGTAGCAGTGCCCGTATTTGATGTTGGGTGCGTCCTATGACTCCATTCACTGCCTGGTGTCGTGCCATAACGCCAGAGATCGTCTGGGTTTTGGTGAATTTGATTTTGGGGCCTTCTCTACCCTTTTAAAGGGGTGATCCGAGATTAGAAAAACAAAGCGGTCAGTAAACAGCGCCACCTCCGCTCTCAGGTTGTGTGTGGTATTACAGCTTGGCTCAATTTAATTCAATGGGCCCTGATATCCCCCATATATTTTATAGTGGGGACCCCGGCACCTTGTGACACAGCTTCCTATGACGGAGCCGGTGGCTGTCCGGACTTGTTCCCCGTCTGTACAGATGATGCATGTGGCTGCAAGCACAGGAGGAGGGGGGGGGGGGGGCACAAATTTCCTAAATCTCCTGCTGAGATGTGATCCCCATACACAGAGAGATTTACATGTCCCGATTATAATGCAGATGCTCTGACCCCCAGGGACTAACACTGTCCTGTTATGCAAATTGTATCCATTATATGTAAATTTGTCAAGTTCCGCAAGGTCAATCTGTTCTCCACCACCTCCGCTTGCTGTCAGCGGATGTGAAACCCTCACCCTTCTGCGTGTTCTTACTCCTTTCACAATCCTAAGCCTCATCGTTTGCTACAGTGTGTCAGCGCAGGTAGAATGTCTCACACCACATAGTTCAGTTTACAAAGGACTATGCAGACCAGACGCCATTGTAACAAAATATCTGCTGCAATATTCATTTTGGATTCATTTTGATTAGTTTCAAGATGGTTTCTGTTCGTGGACAGCAAGCAGAGATCTTGAGAATGCCATTGCCTGTCTATAGAGTGATGCTGATTATCACCTATGTCAGTGATGGTGAACCTTTCAGAGACCGAGTGCCCAAACTACAACCAAAATCCTCCTATTCACCGTGAGGTGCCAACATGGAATTTAAAGCAGTAACTTATTGCTACCTGTTCTTCCACATCTTTCAATCTCCTAAGGCCACCAATAGATTTGAAAGAAGGTGGGCAAATTCAGTCCATCGTTGTAGCTTCTCTCCAGGAAGAATGGTGTGTCCAGCAGGAGGACCTCCAAACACAATGCAGTTCAGTCAACACCATCTAACTTTTCCTGCAGTTTCAAACAGCCAGTGAAGTATTGCTGTAAAATAGCACTGAGAGCAGCATCTCTTAAGTTGCTTGGGACTGCAGGATGATTTGGTGGATGTGGTCCTGTTTGGTGAAATTAGGGCGATGGCCTGAGTGCCCATAGGATGGGCTCAGAGTGCCACCTCTGGCACCTGTGCCATAGGTTCGCCACCACTGACCTATGTGATGATGTGACACCTCTGTGTCCGGGGGGACCCTGGAGCTTCATGTGACACCTCTGTGTCCGGGGGGCCCCTGGAGCTTCATGTGACACCTCTGTGTCCGGGGGGCCCCTGGAGCTTCATGTGACACCTCTGTGTCCGGGGGGCCCCTGGAGCTTCATGTGACACCTCTGTGTCCGGGGGCCCCTGGAGCTTCATGTGACACCTCTGTGTCCGGGGGGCCCCTGGAGTTCATGTGACACCTCTGTGTCCGGGGGGGCCCTGGAGCTTCATGTGACACTCTGTGTCCGGGGGGACCCTGAGCTTCATGTGACACCTCTGTGTCCGGGGGGGCCTGGAGCTTAATGTGACACCTCTGTGTCCGGGGGGCGGCCCTGGAGCTTCATGTGAAACTCTGTGTCCGGGGGGACCCTGGAGCGCTTCATGTGAACCTCTGTGTCGGGGGGACCCTGGAGCTTCATGTGACACCTCTGTGTCCGGGGGGACCCTGGAGCTTCATGTGACACCTCTGTGTCCGGGGGGACCCTGGAGCTTCATGTGACACCTCTGTGTCCGGGGGGACCCTGGAGCTTCATGTGACCCACTCGGTCCGGGGGCCTGGAGCTTCATGTGACACCTCTGTGTCCGGGGGGACCCTGGAGCTTCATGTGACACTCTGTGTCCGGGGGGACCCTGGAGCTTCATGTTGACACCTCTGTGTCCGGGGGGACCCTCGGGCTTCATGTGACCACCTCTGTGTACGGGGGGGGACCCTGGAGCTTCATGTGACACCTCTGTGTCAGGGGGGACCCTGGAGCTTCATGTGACACCTCTGGTCCGGGGGGACCTGGAGCTTTCATGTGACAACTCTGTGTCCGGGGGACCGGATTATGTGACACCTTGTGTCCGGGGGGCCCGGAGCTTCATGTGGACACCTCTGTGTCGGGGGGACCCGGGAGCTTCATGTGACACCTCTGGGTCCGGGGGGACCCCGGAGCTTCATGTGACACCTCTGTGTCCGGGGGGACCCCGGAGCTTCATGTGACACCTCTTGTCCGGGGGACCCGGAGCTTCATGGAACCTCTTGTCCGGGGGGACCCCGGAGCTTCATGTGAAACTCGTGTCGGGGGGACCCGGAGCTTCATGTGACACCTCTGTGTCGGGGGGACCCCGGAGCTCATGTGACACCTCTGTGTCCGGGGGACCCGGAGCTCATGTGACACCTCTGTGTCCGGGGGGACCCCGGAGCTTCATGTGACCTCTGTGTCCGGGGGACCCCGGAGCTTCATGTGAACCTCGGTCCGGGGGACCCCGGAGTTAATGTGACACCTCTGTGTCCGGGGGACCCCGGGCTTCATGTACACCTGTGTTCCGGGGGGACCCCGGAGCTTCATGTGACACCTCTTTGTCCGGGGGGACCCCGGAGCTTCATGTGACACCTCTGGGTCCGGGGGGGACCACGGAGCTTCATGGACACCTCTGTGGTCCGGGGGGACCCCGGAGCTTCATGTGACACCTCTGTGTCCGGGGGGACCCGGAGCTTCACTGTGACACCTCTGTGTCCGGGGGGACCCGGAGAGCTTCACGTGGACACCTCTGTGTCCGGGGGGACCCGGAGCTTCACGTGACACCTCTGTGTCCGGGGGACCCGGAGCTTCACGTGACACCTCTGGTCGGGGGGACCCCGGAGCTTCAGTGACACCTCTGTGTCGGGCGGGACCCCGGAGCTTCACGTGTACAATCTGTGTCCGGGGGGGACCCACGGAGCTCACGTGACACCTCTGGTCCGGGGGGGACCCCGGAGCTTCACGTGACACCCTCTGGGTCGGGGGGGACCCCGGAGCTTCACGTGACACCTCTGTGTCCGGGTGGACCCCGGAGCTTCACGTGACACTCTGTGTCCGGGGGGACCCCGGAGCTTCACGTTGACAACCTTGTGTCGGGGGGACCCCGGAGCTTCACGTGACACCTCTGTGTCCGGGGGGACCCGGAGCTTCACTGGACACCTCTGTGTCCGGGGGGACCCGGAGCTTCACGTGACACCTCTGTGTCCGGGGGGACCCGGAGCTTCACGTGACACCTCTGTGTCGGGGGGACCCCGGAGCTTCACGTGACACCTCGTGTCCGGGGGGACCCCGGAGTTCACGTGACACCTCTGTGTCCGGGGGGACCCGGAGCTTAAAGTGACACCTCTGTGTCCGGGGGACCCGGAGCTTCAGTGACAACCTCGTGTCCGGGGGGACCCCGGAGCTTCACGTTGACACCTCTGTGGTCCGGGGGGACCCGGAGCTTCAGTGACACCTCTGTGTCCGGGGGGACCCCGGAGCTTCACGTGACACCTCTGTGTCCGGGGGACCCCGGAGCTATATGTGACACCTCTGTGTCCGGGGGACCCGGAGCTTAGTGACACTCTGTGTCCGGGGGACCCCGGAGCTTCATGTGACAACCTCTGTGCCTAGTCTGGTGCGCTTTAGCTTGGGGCCCGGGGACATCATGTGACACCTCTGTGCCGTTGGTGCGCTTTAGCTTGGGGCCCGGGGACATCATGTGACACCTCTGTGCCGTCTGGTGCTGCTTTAGCTTGGGCCCGGGGACATCATGTGGACACCTCTGTGCCGTCTGGTGCTGCTTAGCTTGGGGACCCTGGAGCTTCATGTGACACCTCTGTGTCGTCTGGTGCTGCTTTAGCTTGGGGCCCGGGGACATCATGTGACCTCTCTGTGTCCAGGAGCCGCAGACTTCCAGTAACCGTGTACGGATCAGTGACTCTGAGCGCGGTGTAATCTATCCGCTTTCCATTCCTTTGTCTCCTTCTAGTAGTTCTGTAACGGTCACTTGATCCTCTATTAGTTGCACCTTGTAAACTGAATACGGGATGTATCCGAGCAGTTAGATACGGGCTGGAGCTCGCTGCAGAGGCTTCCTGTATGATCTTCAGATATTTTCACACCTAGATGGCGCCTCTGCCGACGTCCTGCTTCTTGTGTAGATATCAGTCACTATGAGCCCTGGTGACCACCACAATGACCTCTCTTAGAACCTAACACCCCCCAGGCCCCCAGGACCCTATACATTATGAAATTCCTTGTACCACCATAAGATATGAGGCCATATCACTGCTTCTAAATCAAGTAAATGGGATTTTATCTTCCAAATTCGCTCTCTGCAGGAGTCCATGTTCTCACAGGCAGATTTGTTGTATCCAAGTTGTCCCTATGGTAACAGACAACAAGCAAACAATATGTAGTCTGGTCCTCCCCCTTATACTCATTTTTTTCTGTCCCTTTCTAACTTACAGAATATGTGTTAGGTAGACGATAGGGGGCAAATACAAGTGTGACTGCAGGTTTTATTTGTAGTCTGTTGCCAAGGGAACACATAAGGATGCACGGGAGCTGTAGATGCTAAGTTTTTTTTTTTTTTTTTCCAATAATGTTTGCAAATTTTATTTGCAGTCCAGGAGAAAGTGTTTTGGGTGGATCTCAGTATTACTTTTTGTACCTGCCCTGCCTGGCTGATGAATATTTAAAGAGCCTTGGGCTTTGGAGATGATTGTAGATCCACCTATGGGAACCTATGGGAGGACGTGCAGCTGTCACATACGGCCAAAATATACAGATGATCTGACCCTGATGTGGTTAAAGGGAAAATGAACCTTTATAATTGTCAAGATTTTTAAAGTTGAAAAGGGGAACATGTATCATGGGATCAGGTTTGAAAACTAAAATTCCCCCCAAAAATCCCAAAATAAAGAGATTATTTTCGTGTTTATTTAATCCTCAACTTTCTTCTTCCTCCCACCCCACAGAGAACGTGTTGAGCTGGTCGAAGAGGCCAAGAAGATGGAGATGGCCAAATTTCGTTGCATCTTACCAGTGTATGGGATCTGCAGTGACCCAGTCGGTCTCGTCATGGAGTATATGGAGGCGGGATCTCTGGAGAAGCTCCTGGCCTCGGAACGTCTTCCATGGGACCTGAGGTTTAGGATAATTCACGAGACAGCGGTGGGGATGAACTTCCTCCATTGTATGAACCCTCCCCTTCTTCATCTTGACCTGAAACCCGCCAATATACTGCTGGATGGACATTACCATGTCAAGGTAAGGGGTCTGTTCACATGCTGGATTTCAAAAACTTTATGACCATGGTGTGGGGTGTAAACAAAATGTTAAAATAAGGGTCTGTACATTGTAGCCTGAAGCTGCTGAAGACATTTGCTACTTACCTTGTTTGCTATCTCTCTATTAAAGCAAAAACTAAGGAGTTGAGCTCCGCAGGGGCGGGGCTAGAACAAGTGCAGGGGCGAGAACCAGGCCAGGTCCACATAAAAGATACATATTTTATACATAGTTCAAACAACCTGAATTTTGTAGGAGCTCCAAATTATGTCTCTAGGGTTCTACTACATTTCACAGGGGGTTATGATCAACTTGAGCTATGAACCTCCTTCTTAATGACCCTTATGGACCCTTCGAGGGTGGCTTATTTAAGCTAAATCATCACTAGACCACGTGTAGGTTTTTAGAGAATCTTTTGTCTTCTTCAGGAGTAAATTAAAGGGGTTGTCTACATCTTGCCCTGGAGGTGCTGACACTTCATGTAGACCAGGCCCACCTATTTTGATGGTGTAGTTTTTTATCTCCTCCACTGTGTCCTCCAGGATGGAGGCACCTACAGCACGTGTGTTGTTAAAAGTGAAAGATCCCTTTAAATATCTTCTAGCTCAAGGCCGTGAAGTTCATAATTGCTTATAATATTTGCTTTGAATTGCAGATTTTTGTTGTTGCTGCTAATAGGAACTTTGAGGGTCTTATTGCGTCACTTTTTAACGTATTTGATGTAGGGTGGTGACGTGTCTCGTCCTGCTCTTCAAGGATCTTGGGATTACAGTGTTTTGGTTCTTTGATGTTGTTCTCTAGTCAATGGGGTTGGAGGGGCTCTTGGTCTTCTCATCACAATTTATGGAGTCTTTAGTTCTATCCTCTTACTAGTCTTGTCTTGGGTCCTACCTTCAGCTCTTCTACATCTTTCACAAAGACTTGGCCAGATGCTTCATCTTGGGTCTCCTGGTCAAGGGTGACCATATCTCAGAAGCCTGGTGACCATATCTCAGAAGCCTGGTGACCATAGCTTCTGGAATGGTCCTTCTTTATGAGTTGATTTAGTAGATGGTGGATCTTCTATCCAGGATCTTCATCTCTTGGCCATAGTGCTGAATGGTTACAAAGAACATCTCCAATTTTGGAGGACCTATCCTGTGTAATACTTAAGTTCTCCTCTGGGTCACGGTGGGGAAAATTGACCACATGGTCCTAGGTTACTCTACAGATTATGGAATGATCATTCATGGTTTTAGCTGGTAGTCACTTTGTAACCCCTTTAAGGACATCACATCTTTTAGTCACCATTATGTTCTCCATTCCTGGTTCAAGCTCAATATGTGTCCTCCATAAGTAGCCAATGTCCTCTTTTTGGGTCACTTATGGTCAGTAGAGCTAAAACAATAGTAAGAACTGGGTCTGCATTGCTCTAGTATCTTCTTTTGGGCAGGACCCTCAAGTTATTTCCATGGATGCTAAACTGGTATAAGATGAGTATTAGCTGGTAGATGGTGGACTATGGGCAGGTGCGGGGCTGCAGCGCCATTCCTAATAAGAGTCTGAGTCCGGTATTGCATCCTGGTACTAGGTTCAGGTTTCGGCCTCCAGATGAGTAGACCTTGTTAACCAGTTGTGTTGAGGTTGTGCACCCCTAACCCTCGGTGTAGTGACAAGTTCTGCTTGTGTTCAGTAATATTGGCTTTTATGTAACGCCATGTCCTGGCGGCCGCTCTGCATTATAACCACATCGGTATGAGAGGAATGCTTCAAAATTATCACTCCACTTAATAACCGGGTAATGAGTCACTACAAGTAGTGAGGGCAAGGGGCAGGCTCCCTTAAAGGGATTTGACAGCAGGTGTGACCATGCAGATGGCAGCAAGTGTTATGTATTGTCCTTGGAGAGATGTGTAATCACACCTTTTGTGTATGTTGTTAGTAGCAGCAGAACTGTGAAAATTATAAGTATATTTATATTCCAGAATTGTACTGGAGGTGTGTCCTCACACTGCTGTGCTATGTGCAGTCAGTGTTCTGTATTGTCCCTGAAGAGCTGTTTAATTAGACCTTTGAGTATGTTGTTGGTAGCAGCAGAACTGTGAAAAATAAATTTATATTCCAGGACTGTAACTTTTCCAGGAGCACTGGGGGCGTGTCCTCACCCTGCTGTTCTCTCTGCAGCCAAGGCTATGTATTGTCCCGGGAGAGATGTGTAATCATGCCTTTGTGTATGTTGTTAGTTGCAGCAGGACTGTTATATATGCATTTATATTCCAAGATTGTAGCTTTTCCAAGTGCACTAGAGGCGTGTCCTCACACTGCTGTGCTCTGTGCTCTCTTTTTATTCCAGGTTTATAGCTTCTCCAAATGCAGTGGGGGGGGGGGGGGTGTCCTCACACTGTTGTAGTCTGAGCTCTTTGCACTTAACTACTCCACAGCATCTGACCCATGCTGTAGTATCCAACCAGAAGTTTGATGCAGCTTTTACTCAGAGCGAAGTAAGAAGCTGATTCTATTCAATGCAAAGGGTTAGGAGATCAGCAGTGTGAGGACGCACCCTCAGTACAATGTGGAGGAAGGTGCACAGCTCTCCAGGGCCTATAACGAACACTGGCTGCAGTACTGTATGGTCAAGCCTTTATAAAGATTTTTGGTGGTTTCCTTTAACCTTCTTCAAGTCTTGAGGTCTCCCCAGATCCTTCCTTGTGCATTAGAGAAGGGAAATGACAACCACCTCTACTCACAATTCTGCTCAGAGCATTGGCATCAGAACCCCTGGCCCCCACCATAACTGGCACATTTGGAAACACAGCGCCACCCCTGTGTGTTGGTTGCATTTGGTACTGCAGCTCCATGAAAGTGCACTGAGCTTGGATGCACACACTTTGTGGACAGATGTGGCGCTGTTTTCATGGTGCCCTACCAGTTTTTCCCCTCGGTGACCCGTCTCGCCCTGTTGTTATGCCCGTGTAGTCACAACTCTTGGGGTCAGAATTAGTTTGTGTTGTAACACAAAACAACCTTCTTCCGCTTGTGATAAGACTTGTCCCTGCAGGTCCTGGGCGCCCTGTACACACCGCGGCCTCTGTGACCTTCATACCTATCAGCAGTTTGGAAAGGAACTTATTTTCCTGGTAGAACAACTTACAACATCGGTAACGGAGCAGAGGACCTGTCAGTAATACTCCGTATAAATATGGGATCGACCTAAAAGATTGTAGACTGTAGACCCTTTACAACTGGGGAGGGGTTGGTAGGTGGGGCCAATAATGGAGGTTATATAATTTTTTTACTTTTTAGTAGAGTTCTTTAGTTTTGGGCTACAGTTCTACTACACCCAAACCAGCTACACCTCTAACATGGGCTGGACTCTGGGACAAGGGTGTCCGGGGCTCTGCTTCCAGGGTGTCCGGGGCTCTGCTTCCAGGGTGTCCGGGGCTCTGCTCAGGGTGTCGGGGTCTGCTTCCAGGGTGTCGGGGCTTCTGCTTCCAGGGTGTCCGGGGCTCTGCTTCCAGGGTGTCCGGGGCTCTGCTTCCAGGGTGTCCGGGGCTCTGCTTCCAGGGTGTCCGGGGCTCTGCTTCCAGGGTGTCCGGGGCTCTGTTTCCAGGGTGTCCGGGGCTCTGCTTCCAGGGTGGCCGGGCAATAGGGTGTTGGTTGTCTACTACAGACATGCCTTAATCACTGATCCTCTAGTAAGGATTTGGTGGTTGTACAAGGTCTAATTTCTTGAGCTATCAAACAACATCTTGAATCTACTGAACTTGTTACATTTCACCTTTTTGGATTGTCCTTCTCATGTAACTCCACTTCTGGTCATTGTAGATCTCTGATTTCGGACTGGCCAAGTGGAACGGCCTCTCTAATTCCCATGAGTTGAGCTTGGACGGGATCTGTGGAACCATCGCTTACCTCCCACCCGAACGCTTCAAGGAGAAGAACAGAAGCTTCGACACCAAGCACGACGTGTACAGGTGAGTGCCGAATATGTTTCCCTAAATCACTGAATGGCCCCAAATTGGCATACATTTTTTTAAAAATGTATTTTAACCCTTCCACACCAAGTCTTATATACAGTCATAGATGTTCATGGTCAGTCATAGATGTCTCTTGGGGGGGCGGTTATGTCCTCTGTTAACATAAATTTTTGCAAAAATTTCCAAACTTATTTTTAGTTTCAGTTTGGCGGATACTTAGAGGCATGTTGCATGTGCAGTCATTTCCTAATTCTTGCTTTTTGGGTTTTTTGAAGTTAATGATTTTTGTTTCCTCTTTCAGTTTTGCCATTGTCGTTTGGGGCATCCTCACACAGCAGAAGCCCTTTGCAGGTAAGTCATTGGACCTAGATCTTTGTCTAAACATATATGAAATTTTATTTTAGTTTTTTTATTTTTATTTTTTTTGTAACGGAGCCAACCTCGTCCAGCGGCTGCATCAATAATTACAAATCAGGCAATTCAGATACATCCTGAAGAATTGAAACACCAAGTACATTACAAAGTGTTAGAGCTTTTTGCATGTGCAAACTACCTAATGACATAACTTATCTGATTGCCACGGTCCCCCCGATCAATTTGGTGTTTGTTTTATTAAAATCCGACTAACCGTTCATAAGATATTGCCCCCGGAAGTTTTTGTATGAATAAGTTCATATTAGCCAAGAAGGCAGTAACCTTTTCTAAAGTCGAAATAAACGGTTACCGCCCATTTGACACAGAAGTACTAACTCACGTACAAACTTCTGGGGGCCATATCTTTTGAACGGGTGGACGGATTTTTATAAAACGGACACCAAATTGATCGGGGGCACAGCAGGAATTATGTGAGCTAGTCAGGATTTTGGATTTGGTGTCTTTTTAAACCCAAGGAAATTTTTCCAAGGAGTGTATAAGGTATTAAGACCCTTAGACAAACAATCTGAGACATCATCTTACGACAAGTTATGTTAGTTGTTAAGAATCAGACGTAGATATCTCCAGACTCTACAGTGGAAGATGAGAGGGACAGGCTATAAAAACACAATTTTTTTTCTATTTTTGTAGCGTTTTTGTTTGCTTTTACGATCATTTTGTGCTTGTGTGTTTTTTTTTTTTTGTTTAGTCTCCAAAGATTGTGGAGCTGACCTAGTTGTGTAGAGTGACACCCTGCACAGGTCGTGTATCTACAAGCCGAGGCACATAGCACTCGCAGGGAGATTTTACGTGTTGTGCGTGGGCAGGAGATGTGTTGGCGGATTGTGAGGATTTTTGTGAAATTTTTAGAGTTTGTTTTTACATTTTTATTAATTTTTTTTTTTATTTTTACTTTTGTAGACGAGAAAAACATTTTGCATATCATGGTGAAAGTGGGAGGTGGTCTACGTCCCGACCTATCACAGATACCCAGAGCTCGGCCCCAGCAATGTGAGGACATGATAAAACTGATGCAGCACTGCTGGCAGGACAAGCCCAACAAACGGCCAACATTTCAAGGTAGGACAATGCCAAAGTTGAGGGGTTAAGGTGTATACAGGACTTCATACAGGACTATGGTTCTCATATCAAGGAGGTCTCATCGAACCAACCTCATCCTCTATGTCCAAATCGGTCATGAAATGTGATGATCTCCTGCTCTGGACCCCATTGTTTTAAGTTATCCAAAGGGTTGGTTTCTCGAAAGTAAAGTCCACATTGGAAGACCTAACCCATCATTAATTGAAATTCCCATCTTACAATACTACATTTTGGGCGTAATGGCCACCACTAAATTTTATGCATGGTCGGGGTTTCTGAAGAAGGACTGGCTGTCATGGCACGCAAGGTAACACAAAAAGACCATCCCCTTTAACAGAGTTAAGCCCCGCCCAAGAGGAACATTCACAAAATAGGCTAGATTCCCCCCCCCCCAAAAAAAAAATAGATATTTGGGAGACATCTGGATACACAAGTAATTTTTTCAAGAATTTTTACGGGACTCTGTAACCGTAAAGGTTTTTTTTTTGTATTTTGAGGTATGATGTACCATACCTCATCCAGTAGCTGCAGCTCTCACATATATCTTCCCAGCCTGCATGATCCGTGGGTTATTCATACCCCATTACTGATAATGTTATTGAGGAGAAAGGTCCTGGCAGGACACTAGCTAATTCAGTTACATTGTCTACATGCACTTTCTTCCTGTAACTTTTTGCATCAAACTTGGCCAAGTTTGATGCAGCCTCGTACCTATCCACGTCTGCATGATTCATGGACTCCTCCTACCCCCTGTTTCTGCTAAAGTAATTGAGAAGAAAGGTCCTGGCAGGGCTCTACCTAATTCAGTTACATTGTCTACATGCACTTTCTTCCGGTAACTTTTTCCACTTTCATAGGAAGGTTTCAAGTAGGAAAAACTTGGCCAAGTTTGATGCAGCCTTATACCTATCCAAGTTTTTCCTACCTGAAACCTTCCTATGAAAGTGGAAAAAGTTACCGGAAGAAAGTGCATGTAGACAATGTAACTCAATTAGGTAGAGCCCTGCCAGGACCTTTCTTCTCAATTACTTTAGCAGAAACGGATATAGGAGGAGAACATGAATCATGCAGACTTGGATATGTATAAGGCTGTATCAAACTTGGCCAAGTCTGCATGAATCATGTTCTCCTCCTATACCCGTTTCTGCTAATGTAATTGAGAAGAAAGGTCCTGGCAGGGCACTACCTACATTACCAAATTTTAAGGTCTTCCTCTATCTTTTTGCAAAAAGCCACGCAATCATGTACTCACCTTCCTACGATCTAACCAATGGGCAGCCAGTATTTTATCATTTTGTATTGTTGCTCAATAACCGGAAAGTTTTTGTTTTTATTCGCTCAGAACTTTCTCAGTTTGGTTCATATGTGACCAAGTAATGTCTATCAATCTTGAAATGTCATGTAGATGTCATATCAGTCAGCAGATTAGTCTACAAGCATTCGTGTTTCATGGGCCCCATGTGTTCATGTCACTAAAGAGAAAGGTCCTGGCAGGGCACTACGTACAGCAGATTACACAATCACATCATGTCTTCCTATTTCCTTGTATTGAGGGAAAAATAAATGTGACTGGCATCTAACCAGAGCAAAGTATAGACATTCTTCACGTTGACCTCTGGAGTTTGTTTAGTATGTATAAATATATATAGCTTGTGCTGGATGCGGTCGCTGCATTGTTGTTTTTTTTGCATGTTTTTTTTTTCGCACTCGCAGTACGTTTAAGGCTGAACTTTTGTATCTGATTCTCACAGTCCGGAATGTGGCGGATCCACAACTGCAAGTCCTGACAGTGCGCCTCTTGTGTTTCAGGAATGTCCATGTTGCAATAGTCTAAAGTTTTCAGCGACATGTTCTGAAAGTCTTACTGATCAGCCAGGCTGAAAGGTTGTAATTTACACATAGCTTAGCCCTTCTTAAAGGGTATGTGTACTTAGACAACTAGGTCTACATGAAAAAAATAAAACAACTTTGCAAATAGTCTTGTTTTCAAATCTCTTACCGTTTCTTATATTTACGGATCACATGGTTGCATCTCCATGGTTACAGACTACAAAGTGAACCGGTGTAGTCTGATCTGGTTATTATCTTCCCTCTTCCACTTTTCTTTAGATTGGAGTAACGCATAATCTCAGAATTCGGATTTAAAGGGGTTTGTAGTCTGTAATTGTGGAGATGTTAGGCATTGCTTAGGAGCTGTGTACACAAAACGGTAAAGTTTTTGCAGAGTTTCATTAACAAATGGTTGCAAAAGTCTACAAATGCCTCTTCTAAAGGGGTTAACAGGGTGACAAAAATTTCCTTCCTCTGTTATTGGATCACCAACTTTTGGGCAATTGTGGACAATGGGTTATCTTCATCTTCCACCTTATGTTGCAAGGTTGTCAGAGAGTGAGGGGGGGGGGTGAAAGTTGGGATTCCAGTGATTGGTTTGAGTTCCTTCCATGGCCTTGGCCAACAAACAGCCTATTGATAACACCCATACCCATGATCCTCTCCCATATCCATACCCAACACCAATACCCTGGAGTACTGAGCACTCCCTCCATGTCACAAGTCATAAATACATCCTGAAAAAATAATGGACACCGGGAGTTTATGGCCATTGTATTTCCTTTTTTTTCCCACTAGAAATCACATCAGAGACTGAGATGTTATGTACAAAACATGAAGATGAAGCCATTTCAGGGACGGGTCAAGAATCGGTGGACCAGGCATCAGCAAAGACGAAAGAGCAGGTATGATCAGGGATTGTCCCATGAAATAGACTTGAAATAGGAGGGGCTTATGCAAATGAGCCTATAATGGGGGTGGGGATTGTGAGTGTTACTTAGTAGAATTGGCCATAAAGTTGCAAATTTTTAATCCATTCCGTACTAATTTCTTCTTGTTTTTTTATTGGAAATTTTAAGGGTTTGGGCAACCAGTCAGAACCGAAAGGATATCCAATGTATGATAAAGACTACAGTCTCTCCGAGCTGTTGTCTCAACTGGATTCTGGGATTTCACAAACTATGGAAGAGCCAGAGAGCTTATGTCACAGCGTTTCGGAGCCAGAGCTTGCACCCAGTGATAAGCGCCTATCCGGAATCTCCTCCATTGACTCTGCCTTCTCATCCAGAGGTTCCCTCAACTTGTCCTTTGAAAAAGATGGGTCAGTAGAAGGTAAGTTGGTGTAGACAATAACATTATTGATGTGGTATGTTGGCAATGACGTAGTATGGACCTCCAAATTGTGACAATGCAAAACATTTCATGCTCGTGATAGGGATAACCCCAAAAATATAGACTTACTGTATGAGCCACAACAGCAAAGTCCATTGTCATCCTGGCCGAGTGGTCCCAAGTGGATGGACATCCATCAAATGCGTCTGGCTACCGTTGGTCAAGCTGGACCTATAGAGATTGTTTAATTGCTACGGTGGTCTCCATTCTTAAAGGAATTTTATTTATATTATTTAAATTGATCCTCCTTTGATATGTTGATTACATAGTTCCTCACAGCAGATTCGGCCAGCTCTACAGGCTCACCTGGTGGCTTGGGTTGAATTCTTCTGCAGTCCTGCCATAAATTAATTTATTGGAATGTTATTATTTGATAAAATATTTTATTAAATATATTTTTTTCCTATCCAAATTTAGACCTTAGTACCACAGAGATCCAGAAGAAGAAACTTATTGATGCCATTGTGAACGGTGACAATGCCAAGCTTCTGAAGATCCTCCAACCTCAAGATGTTGAGTTGATCCTGGAAGGAAGGTCCAGTCTCCTTCACTTAGCAGTTGAGGCTGGACAGGAGGAATGTGCCAAGATGCTTCTCCTCTACAATGCAAACCCCAACATGACCAACCTAAAGGGTTCCACCCCACTTCACATTGCTTCCGAAAAGAAACTTAAAGGCATCGTGGAACTTCTCCTGTCAAAGAAGATCAACATCAATGCCAAGGATGAAGATCTCTTCACAGCTCTTCACTTTTCTGCCCAGAATGGAGACGAGGTCATAACTCGATTGCTTTTGGAGAAGAATGCCTCTCTAAGTGAGGTTGACAGTAAGGGTCGAACACCTCTTCACATTGCTTGCCAACATGGCCAGGAGAGCGTTGTCCGGCTTTTTCTCCGACGAGGTGCAGATATTAATGTACCGGGCCTGGAGAACTGGGTGTCCTTGCACTACGCTGCCTGGCAAGGTCATTTAAATATTGTCAAGCTTCTCGCCAAGCAATGCAAGGCCAATCTCAATTGCCAGACGTCTGATGGAAGAACACCATTGCATTTAGCGGCACAACGAGGACACTACCGAGTGGCTCGGATCTTGGTAGATCTTGGTTGTGATGTGAATGTTGCAAACATGCAGTTGAAGACACCTCTACACATTGCTGCCGAGACAGGTCACACCAGCACGGCCCGGCTCCTCATCCTTCATGGTGCCAACATCAGTGCCGCTACAGCCGAGGGTTATACCGCCCTAGACCTGGCCTGCCACTACCGCCACTATTCTGCATTGAAACTTCTAATGGATGCAAGATCAGAACCCAGTGGCGAGGAAACCATCTTATTTGAGGAAAATGTATGACATGAAATGGAAGGGTTGATAAAAATCTTTTGGGTTCCATAACAAGGTGATCACTTCTCCTCAATTATTTCAGTCGGGAACCAAGTTATCACTGATCATCTTGTGTGGTTTTGGTTGGTTCTAAATCTTGGTGGAAATATATTCACGTTGCTACCTACAAATGGGTCATCGACCACATGGACATGAATCTGTACATGAATGAACCGTTTGTTTTGATCTCTACAATGTCCTGTTTTTTAGGGTGGATATTGATTTGTTTTTAAACATTTCTGAATTGTTCAGTTGTAACTGGACGGTGAACACATGGACTTTTCTATGTTGGGGTCGAGAGCCTTCAACAAATGTAATATATGAACAAATATGCAACACTTGTATGGTCAATGACCACTATCAGGTGCCCAACATCGTCTACACTGCAAACCCCTACATGTTGATCCGTATTACCTGTGTCAGTAGTCCTTAGTGAAGGGTGCGGGGGTATTAGGCTAATGGAGGCATTGGAGATCTCTTACATGATTTGGTTGACTTGTAAATGGCCTCCGGTTTGGTTTTATGAAGCACGGGTTAGCTATTCTACAAATCTGGTCACTAAACATATTCGTCAAGCCATGCCCTGACCCAACGAAATGGGTAATGAGACCCAAGTTTGGTTAAAGAAAGACCTGATCCAAAACAAAGGTGGGTCATCCCATCAATTTCCTCCTTATGGGGCAACCCACTGTGTGTTTTGTTGGTATGATCCTATGGGTTCTACCTTGATATGGTAGTTACTCAAGTAGCTTTGATATCTGTCTGACCTCATTGTATGTTTACATTGATGAGTCAGGATATCTCTCCAGGGTTCATGGTTTTATAAGACCAGATTCACACAAGATTATTATCTCCATTAATTCATGGGTTGACTCGGGACAACAAGGGTTGTCCATAAGTCTTGTTAGGGCATATAAAGCTCATCGAGATTGATGAGAGCCACAATGGTGGACCTCTAGTGGACAGCCATGGTTTTTTTTGAATGTCCACCTTGTAATGCCGCAGTTGTCCTACACATAAAGATAAGGCCTTACCTTATGAGAGATTGTGGTGGGGTAAGAGACACTGGACTCATGAGCTGATGTTATTTAAGGAAAAAAACCCTGAAATACATTTTAGGTTTTGCTCTGATTTATGGGGTTAGTACAGAAGTCGTTTTGTCTTCCTTAAAACGCCATGTCCTCAAAGTTTTGTGCTCCAGAATTAGAAAAGTATGGCAACCAACTATGCAAAAATAGTGCTGCCCCTGTCCTCAGGTTGGTCGTGGTAGTGCAGCCCCACCAACATTTTGTCTGTTTGCCCCCTTACCCATTTCCCTCTTCTTCTTCACACTCCATGTAACACATCCGCCCCTCCCGATGTACTCCCAACATCCCATTGGAAGTCCTGCGCAGTGACTGTACTCCTCTAGTATCCACACCATTGCCTGGTAATGTTTTTGGTACAGCAATAGTTAAAGAATACCACTGGGCAGCTCGCTCGCTGTGCCCGGGGAACACCCTATCACCAAATTATACATTGAGACCTCGCCCATTACTGTGCCTCCTACGTTGCAGCTGATTTGGGAGGTCACGTGTCTGTTTGCTATTGCAAATCCCGATAGTTTTTGATTTCCTTGCACCTCGTATGTTGTTCTTATGTTTTTTTTTTACTACTTTTGTATATAGGACTGTATGCTATGTACACAGACGCTATGAATATACTGTGTATATCACGTGTAACCCGTCTCTGGCATGTAACCCGCATGGAACTCTTTCTGTGACAGAACCGTATTGTGGACTGGATGAGTCGTGTATGTTTTAGTACACTCATGGAAAATTTTTTCATCTTTTCTGCATTGTATTATAGTCATTTTTTACAAATAAACTATTTTACTATTGTGGATTTAAACCGTCTCCATAATTTGTTCTATCTATTCCTGAGGGACTGACAACTGATATGGACAGCATACGGCTACCACTAAGGTTGTCGCCCAACCTCAAGCACCTGATTCCCAAATCTACCACTTCTACTGATGTTTCATATTCGTTGGGATGTGTCATGGCCGCCAATTTGGCTTTCAACCAACTTTATTCACACTCAAACAAGTGTGTATGGTCAGTTGCCTCTTCACTGATCTGAGGAGACATCAAGGCTTTTAGAAAGTTAACGGCAACCACCAAAAGTAGACTTTAACTGGGTTTTCCTACGAAGACAAATTAGGCCCTATCCACGGTCGGATTCCTTGTTCTCGTGATCTTCGGGGGTCTCAGCACTGGGACCCCCACTGATCAGCAAGTTAGGCCCTATCCTGTGGATAGGGCCTTTCTTGTCTTTGTGGGAAAACTCCTTAAGGGAGCCCATGCGCCGCCACATGTTAAGTGCCGCCGGCGACTTTGCCGGCGGCAAACAACAGGTTAACACCCCCGATCAGCCCGTGAGCCCTCTCCATACACCCTTCACAGCGTGAAGGGGTTAAAGAACATCTACCACCAGGTTCAAGGATTGTAAACCAAGCACACTGACATACTGGTGTGCGCCCCCTCTGGCAGAATCTGTTCTTCTTTATGCTTCTTATGCCCTTGTTTTTAAGAAAACAAGACTTTAAAAAGTATGTAAATGAGCCTGAGGGGCTCCAGGCTCCATTAACACCTATAGTGCCTGGAGCCCTATAGGAGGCTCATTTGCATAATTCTAAAAGGCTTTAAAAAAAAAAAAAACTGGGAAAAAGCAACTAAAAGAAGATCAGATTATGCCAGAGGGGGCACACACCAGGATGTCAGTGTGCTTGGTTTACAATCCTTCATCCTGGTGGTAGATGTCCTTTAAGGGTAATGTTTTAAAGTCATTGAGGATTCAGTACTGGGCAAGGGTTAGGTATTGTCCCTAGAGAGATGTGTGATCATCCTCTTGTTCTTAGTAGAAGCAGGACTGTGGTATACGGATCTATATTCCAGGATTGAGTGCTGTTCACACTGCTTTGCTCTTAGCTCTCTGCATTTAGCTACTCACCTCTGTGACTGTTCAACCTAAAACCTACTCTTTCACTCATGACAAAAAGGAAGGGGCGTGGCGCAGCAGAATGCTAAGAGCACAGCAGTGTGAGGACACACCCCCAGTGCACTTGGAGAAGCTATAATCCTGGAAAATAAACATGCTCTTCACTATTTACCGTCTGGTAAAACCTGACTGATTCATTTTAATTCTGCTAAAAAATTTGAAAAAACCTTTTTAACATGCTAAAAAAAAGTCAATTGATAGATATTTCAGTCTTCTGTTCCGGAGCCTCATCTTTTGCCAAAAAAAAGAGAGTGGGTAGAAAGAGCTTCATATGCTCTGGAGGACCTGTCTGGTTCTGCGTCACACAGGAAACCGTTGCTCTGAATGGACGCTGTGTAATACTTTATTTCCCCTGTGGGGGCGCTGCAGGGAATACAAACGCTTACTATCAGCTGATCTTTCGAATGTTTTTGCCCTGGATTTTTCCTCCTGCTCTAGATTTACAGGCCCTGGCGGCGTCACCTGCCATGTGAAATAACCTCCCGATGTCTGCAGGCAGCGGTGAGGCCTGTCGGGAGGATTTCGGAGCGGAGAGCTATTCTGGAGATATTTATGCAGGGAGGTGCAGCTGCTTGTCTACTGATGGCTCATTTAGATGCTGGAAGTTGATCCTTACGCAAGTTTCTGCAAGCCTGCGCTGCCTCCTCACGTGTTCCCACACTGTCGTGTTTCTCAGGAGCGCTGAGCAAGGGCCGTGTCAGCATCGCGGCGGCGGAAGTGCCTTATATTTATAGAAACGGAACAGGCACAGGGCAAATCCCAACCCCTATAAAATCATTATAGATGGGGGAGATTCATCATAAGTCGCTTAGAGCAAAACTGTTCTAGTTGCCTATGGCAACCAACCAGAGCTCAGCTTTCATTTTCCCACAGCTGTTTATAAAATGAAAGCTGAGCTCTGATTGGTTTCCATGGGCAACTAGAACAGTTTTACCTCAGAAACTTGATGATAAATCTCCCCCATTTTGTGTTGCCATTTTACTGTTGACAAACAATAAGCTGCCAAGATTTGGTTGCTTTACATGTGATTTTACTGCGATATAATTCGGCTATAATATATGGATGTGCTGGGCCTACTTATATCCTGCCTCGTAGTGGAGAAACTTATAAGGATTATCTGCCATAACATGTACCAGAGTAACCTTGGGGCTGGTTTTGTGTGTAATAAACTGGACACCATTTTGTAGAGGACCAGTAAAACCAAACTAAATCACTGGTAGAGGCGGCCATTTTACTGTGGACAGTTACAAGCGTTGCACATCGGACCTTTTTGGTCTTTTTGGTTTTCTTAAATTATGGATGCTATGGCTGACGCTAGAGCTTCATGCCCGCACAGTCTCACTGTAATATGTCGACTATATATGGACTAGTTCCCCATTCATTTTGATTTATAGCAGGGACACTTATTGACACGCAGGGACACGTTTTGGCATGTACTGATCACCATAACATGTTCCAGAATGATCTTAGGCAACTGGGAGACAGGATTGTTTTTAGGGCCCATGTTCCTAGAGGCTACAAAAACTAAACTAAAACACTGCTGGAGGCGGCCATTTTGCTGTGGACAATCACTAGGGTATAGCCTTGACAATCAGTATACTACACACATTTCACAATGTTTACACAAGCTTTACAAAGACGACATCTTGTTGCAATATATGATGGCATATGGGTCCACGTTCATTTAAAGGTGGTCTCACTATGACCTTATGTACGTGGGATGTAGGACTGTTTTTTGGGGGTTGTCAAATTTGGCCAAATTTCCTAGATGCCCCCCACTAAAACTGAGTATAATTTATCAGCACATTGTCTCCTGAACACATAATACCAGCTCATAGTGCCCAAATAGTGTGAAAACAACATTCTTAAATATACTCAGGATAACAAAATAAAACATTCTCTAATTGACTGTTATTAACAAAAATACAGCATTTCAAAGATATAATTCCAATCCGTCTGTATCAGTCCTGGTGTTGATCATTTTGGTTGCACCTCGATCTGACCGTAGATCTTCTGACTATGGTTGAATTCTTCTCATAAATAGCTTCTCTTCTCTGCACACTGTAGTGCTCTCTGCTTCCTGCCCCTCCCCCTTGCATTACAAGACCAGCTCAGACACAGGCACTTCCTGCCAGCAAGCAGCAGTGTGCAGAGACTTGCTCTACAAGCTATAGACAGATAAGGTCTTTATAGCAGAGCTAGCTGACAGTGTATGTTATAGGTGAGTTAGCAGAGCTGAGAGTGTCATTGTGCTTTATATGCATCTTGTGGATCTCATTATCTGTCTCATCGCTCTTTTTCTATACGTCAGCAGGGCCGCATCTGCCATGAGGCGAGATGAAAATCTCGCCTCAGGCGGCAGAATGCGGGTCCCTGTAAAGGGCGGCGAAATTTGCCGCTCTAAAGTGGGCGATTCGGGCGTCCATTAACGCCCGAATCGCCCACCAGCTAAATAAATCGCGCCTGTCTCTTTAAGACACAGGCGCGATTTATATGCGGAGCGACGCAGCGCCTTTCCGGCAGCTGCGCGCTCCGTCCTAAGCAGTGACACAGGCGTCATGACGTCATGCGCCTGTGTCACTGTGCGGAGCCGCGGCTCACAGGAAGACCGGAGTGAAGGCCGCGTGAAGACCGGAGCCGCGCCGAGGGAGCAGCTGCCTGCAGGTGAGTATGATTTTATTATTTTTCATGTACTTTAATTAAATGTGGGGAGGTTTCATGTTATACTGGGAGGGGGGGTACTATATAGGGCTAGAAAACGTTTAATACTGGGGGAGGGGGGGACGCTATAGATATCATATGGGGCCATAATTATTTTATACTAAGGGGGGGGGTGCTATATGTATTATTTGGGGCCATATGTACATACATGACATTACTTATCCTGTACTGATCCTGAGTTACATCATGTATTATACTCCAGAGCTGTACTCACTATTCTAGATATGTGATGCTAGACTTGAAATTTCACCTCCCATCTTGTTCCCCTTACAGACATTATGTGGGCGCATGTGCACAGACGTTTGTTAGTGAAATGTCACAGCGAAAGACATGATAGCCCCGGACTTCTTCCCTTCCGGGCGTGCCATCCTTCATGCCCCCTGGGCTGGCATATGCGATTATTTCAGGACTTTTACAACAGTATTCTGCTGGAGAAGGCCCCTATAATTTGTTTTGCTGAGTATTTTTAAAGAATTTAACTGTATTCCAGAATTTTCTCTTTCCGTCACCTTTAAAGCCATTTTCATTTTGAATACGGATAAAAGGATTTCTGAATCTTTATCTTTAGGTCTCACATTTTTCACGGTTTATCTCACAAATTTGACCTTTCGTCTTAACATTAGGGTTTTCATATGGAATTTTAGTTTTTCTAGTTTATTTTTAGATTTCTGACCTTATCTCAGATCACAGAATTTTTTTGTAATGTTTTTGCTGCACAGCTCAGAACGTGTCATTTTTCTCTCGTGTACATTTTTCACTTTTTAACATCGTCTCTCAGAAATTGTTTCTAGACTAAGGTTAAAAATATACGGTTCACACCTCAAAAATCTTTCTCTTATTATTCTGACATTCTATCTAAGAAATGAAAAAGTTCTCTCCAAATTTAAGGTATTTATCAGGCGCCATCTTTATCTAATACATTTTTTGAATTTTTTCAAATAATTTTATTTCAGAATTAAAATTCAAACTTTTTTGTAAGAGTTTTTAAAAATGTTTTTGTCTCTTGGGCCCACCAGATACATTTATTTTTGTGGCCCACCCTTCAACAACCCCTAGTTAATAGACCTTAGAAGCCTCCAAATTGTTTTATCTTCCACTCAACAGCTATGGTCCAGTATTGTGTTGAGGGCCCACCGGAGAATCCTCCGATTCTCCGATGGGCCAATCCGACACTTCTATACTGGCTCTTTGATCTACTTGTCCTGATATTTATGCTGGTTTTATGCACCCTGATTACCACACTTTGCAGCAGATCACAGAAATTGTGCTTATTTTCACTTCTTTAGAAGGTAAGTTAAAGGGAACCTGTCACCAGTGACCTCATTTTCACTAAAGACAGGTTGGAGAAGCCCATGACACCTGCAGTGCACATCTGCCTTTCTGCTTTCTCTTAGCATTTGCATTACAATATAATGGTGTGTTATAACTTACCCTGCACCGGGACAGAATCCTCTGTGTAGTCCCAGGGGTTGGGCTTTGATTTGGATACATTTCAAAAAAACAACATGTAACTTGTCTGTGCTGCAGACTCCTCAGCCCCCACCTTTGTGCTCCTCTGCAACCTGTCTTTAGTGAAAATGAGGTCCCTGGTGACAGATTCCCTTTACACCTAAAAAATGGATAATTGATGCAGAGCCCCAATACCAGCCTGGAATTTACCACAAGTGCAAAGTGTGCAAATTATATTGTCTCTTGGTCCCGATGGTAATTTACCTGTAATTAGTCCACGTTGCTATAAATAATTTTGGTGTAATAGATTAAACCAATGACTGCGTTTGTTTTTGTAATTTACCCCGCAGAACATTCCGGTTGTGTTTCATAAATTCCAAGCACAGTCATAATTGGTAATTATCAACTTCAGAGCGGGAACTGGCAGTACAGGCATACGGCTGGCATGGGGTAATTATGGAAATATGTAGGAGGATCCCGGAGCGTTACCTGACAGAGGCAGAACATAATGGATGAGATCATAGGAATATATGTGCCATGGTCCGGACACCTTAGATATGATCACCATGTACCAGATATTGATGAAATGTGACCCAGTTCACCATGATCTGTGCCTTAGTGTTGGGTTTGTGCAATGCTACAGTTATTTCTGTCATGTTACATCATATCTGACAATTAGTACAATGTTTCCATATAGATCTACTCTATATGTAGGGAGTCGTAGCTCCATTACCAAAGTGGGTCACAGCGGGCGTCTGCCTTGACGAATTCCTTGGAGTGAGTGAAATCGGCATCGGATCATCCATGACTTTATGGATCTGTTACTTGGAACAGGAACCAGGTGCAAGCACTTTGTTACCAATGCAGAGATTGGGGCTCATTTACTTACCCGGTCCTGTTGCGATCCAGCGGCGCGTTCTCCGACGAGGATTCGGTTCTTCCGGCGATTCACTAAGGTCGTGCGCACGATGTCCACCAGGTGTTGCTGCGCGAGGTCAACCGGAGTTCCCCGTCCTATTCCTGGTGCATGTAAGTGCGTGTCACGTTTTTTTAAAAATACTGCGGTTTTTCCGAATCCGTCAGGTTTTCCAATGGCCACGCCCCCGATTTCTGTCGCATGCAACCCAGCGCCGATGCGCCACAATCCGATCGCGTGTGCCAAAAACCCGGGGCAATTCGCCACAAACCGGTAATTTTCGGGAGACCCAACGAAAAAGAGGGATTCGGGCCCTTAGTAAATGCCCTCATTGTTCTCACCATCTGTAGCTGAAGCCTGTGCCGGCCGTGGGAAGATGACTATTGTGATCTTGGGGGGTGATTACTAGACGAGGTGGAGGTGAAAGGTTATTTTTTGGGGTCGGGGCTCAAAGAGGTCAACGTGACAATATTCAGTTCAAAATGATACAGTAATCTTGGTGGTTACAGTCTTACACTAGGCAATCAGCTCATTGGTTACAAGTAGAGATGAGCGGACCCAAACTATTGGATCGGCATCCTCCGTTCAGCAGCTCTGCGTAACCCAAGGTGATGGGCTACAGAACAGCCAATCAGGTAGCTTTACGCCCCTAGCAAATAGGCTTGGCTGTAATTGGCCAGGTGAAAACTTGATTGAAAAATATGGCCAATCAAAGCCAAGCCCAGTTGCTAGGGGCGTAAAATAGCCTGATTGGCTGCTCTTTAGCCCATCAAGCAGGGGCATAATTAGGAGAGGAGGATTCTGAATAGGGCCCCCTTCCTGCTATTTGTAAAGTCACAATACTTGTAAAGTCACTTCATGGCAGTAGGGTTTTGTCTCACTCCCAGTTAGGTCCGCACTAAGCAGTCACCAGTGCATCTTGTGTGGATTTCCATTAATCACCCGTGATCTGTGGTGGTCTCTGTGTGTAAGAGTTGCATTTCCCTACAGCACCCCCAGAGGAGAATTGAAGTATTACACGCTGCACATTCAGATTAATGTAGCCGTTAATGGGTTGTTCTTATACTTCCCATAAATAGTCCACATTATAATGATTAACCCCTCATCCCTCTATTGATTAACCCTCGTTGTACACTGTTACAGGCTTGAGGTTGTTTTTCTCCAGGTAAAGGAATAGAATGATTAACTAGACCTCAACGATGGAGGAGCAATAAAAGTGAATTGTGGACGGCTGAGGTCTTACGTCACCATGCGGATCACTTACCCGGATTACCAGATCCCATAATACCACATACAGAAGGACACACTTCTGGGTCAAGGGCCACCATGGTCATAGTCCAGGTTATATTTACCACTGCCATTGATGATTCTCTCAAAAACACATTTAAAAAGTCCATGTAAAATCTGTGTCAAGCTGATGAAGTTAAGGTCCAAGGCCATTGGAGGCAGAAGACTTTGTTTAGAATGTTATTAATAAAATGTATTCAAGAATTATATAGATGTGTGACACAGCGCCACACCTTCTGACAGGCGAGTAGTGGTATTGCAGTTCCACTACAGTGAAAAGGGATAAAATGCAATACTGCACTTACCCTGTGGACAGGTGGGGCGCTATATTTTAGAAGAATATACAGAATATATTGACTATTTGTATAAGTTTTCCCAGGTTTTCTCTGTTTTCTCTTATTTAGTTTGGGATCTGGATTATTTTTGAGGACTGATCTGGGTCGAAATTATTTTCAGGGTCGAAATTATTTTTGGGGTTGGATTTGAGGTCTGGATTATTTTTGAAGACTGATCTGGGGTTAAATTATTTTCAGGGTTTGGTTTGGGGACTGAATTATTTTTGGGGTTCGGTTTGGGGACCAAATTATTTTTGAGCTTTGATATGGATCTAAATTATTTTTGGAGTTTGGTTTGGGGATTGAATTATTTTTGAGCTTTGATCTGGGTCTAAATTATTTTCAGGGTTTGTTTGGGGACTGAATTATTTTGAGTTCTCATCTGGGTCTAAATTATTTTTGTGGTTTGGGGAACAAATTATTTTTGAGCTTTGATCTGGGTCTAAATTATTTTTGGGGTTTGGTTTGGGAACTGAATTATTTTTGAGCTCAGAACCTGGTCTAAATTATTTTTGGGGTTTGGGTTGGAATCTGAATTATTTTGCTCTGGCATCCTTAGATTGTTTTCAGGGATTTGGGGGTCTGAGGTCTAAGTTATTTTTAGGCATTTGGTCTGGTGGCTTATTTATTATTATTATTATTATTAATAATAATAATAATATTTTCTTGGACCTAACGTCTGAATTAAGTTCTGGGGTTGGTCTGAAATATTTCTAGGGAGCTGGTTTGGAGGCTTAAATTATTTTTAGGTGTCTGCATAAATTTGTAGTGTGCTTGTAAAATCGAAGTCAGAATTTATAACAGGACATGACATGACCAGAAGAGATTTTTATCCATTGGATGTAAAGATAAAAGGTTCTTACTGAACGGCAGCAAGCAGAGCTCTTGAAGACCATCACAAAGTGATCCAGAAAGGAAATATTTTTATCATGCATAATTTTAATTTTTTACGTGTTTATTCTATAATACCGCTATAACAGGCTGTCAGGACTCATCACACGGTGTCACATCCTTGTGTACGGCCCAACACTGACCCCAGAGGTACTTTGTCATCGTCTCATGTTGCCTAAATTTCTGAATAGGTCACTAATTGTGCTGTAGGTGTGACAGCTCTAACGTGGGGAGGGTCCTTTGTGACGATCTGACGGAACCTATGAGGATAATTTAGTTTTAAAGGCCTCGGGCAACTTCTTTTCATTGCTTAAATATCTTTTACGATAAACCCCCTGAGGGCTGTTATTAGGAGACGCCGCCTGCTTCATCTGTGATATTGCCCTCTAATTAGTGATACTTGGGGTGCTCCAGTATTAGCAAAGGTCTGGGTCTGCGCTCTGGTAACTTCTAGTCACTCTTTTCATCAAGATGTTCTGGAGTTGGAAAATCAGACCAGATCCCTTAGTTAATTCAGTCCTGAAGTTTTTTAAGACCCCATATCCCTCATCTGATTCAGACCCCTGAAAATAATTCAGATCCCAGACCAAAGTCCTAAAATTTAAGAGACCCAAGAAGATGGATCCTAAAAATAATATATATTCATTTAGGCTCCATTCGTATCTCCTTTTTTCCCTCCGTTGTAAAGATATTTCGGGAGAAGAGATGAGCGGACCCGATGGTTGGGTTCGACGCTCGGGTTTGGCTGCTTGACCCGGAGATATTGCTGCATTGGCGGTTGAACAGTCAATCTGGCAAATTGACGCTCATAGCAACTAGCCATGATTTGTGGGGCGGGGGGCACTCCCTGGTCAGCCGTAGCCAGGTCTAGTTGCTTTGGGTGTCAAGTTGGCAGATTGGCTGTTGGTCGGGGTCGGCCGGCCCAACACGACCATCGGGTGCGCTCATTTCTAGTCGGGAGGATTCAACCCAAGATCAGCCCCTAAAAATAACATTTAAAATTCACAATAATTCATTTCTCCCGGTAAAAAGATCCCTAAATCTAGAATGTAAATTCATTCTGACCTCAGGCCAGAAATTAAAGATAATTCAGACCCCCGGACTAGACCCATCCAGTCATTTAGACCCTAAAGTTAATGTAAACCCTAAACCAGGCAGTAAAAGTCTTGACTTCCCTTGACGAGGAGGATGCGGGGTCTTACAAGGACAGAGAGAGCAGGGCAGTGCCCAGGTATGTCCTTATAGGTAGGTGGCCATGTGATCAACTTAATTCTTCAATAATGAAAAAGTCGGGGTAATTGGACAAACTTCGTCGTGTGACATCACCTTTAAGATCACTTTGTTAAAAATTTCCTCAACAATGCTTGTTAAATATGAAAAGCCTTCCTGGACTATCTTTATCCTTACTTCTATATTGAAAGGTTCCTAATAGTCATGTGTAGGTGCCCCCTACTAAACGTCTCAGGGTCAGGGGTGGCCACCAGTCCCATCACTGGTGTTGGTTGAAAATGGAACTGGCGGCTTGGAGCATGTGAGCGGATGTGACGTCACGTCGGCCCGCCTCCCCGCGCACCTCCGAGACCACGCTGCACGCGATGCCTGCGCTGCCTTGAGGCTTCTATGGCCATAATCCTGGACTATAGCGGTGGCGGCAAACTGGGGAGCCATGAACCCTTAGTCTGAACGGATGGGACGCTCCAGGATATGGTAGCCTTTACATCTTTGGCCACGAGCTGCGGTCGATCATAACGCTAGACCTTGGTAAGGAGAACGCGAGAGATTCGCCCGTGACAGGGGATCCTGTGGTGTCCTCGGCTGCTAGGAGATGGTGATCACCGGCGTCTGATCGGATGTTCGTGGGTCACCTGAGTCCCGCCTTCTTGGTTCATCTGGATCTCCAGGTCTCTGGACTTCGCCTTATTCTTATGGTGCCTCGCTTCTCAAAACAGGTCGTATGCTTTCTCTTCAGCGTTGCAAAGCTTCAGCTGTGAAACTGCCGCATGATCCGCTTGCTTCTCTCTGTTAACCTACATCTTTTCTTTATCGCGGCTTGTGCATAATCTTACTAATTGTTTGGCTACCCCTGCTTTGACAAAGAGGACTAACTGCATCTACTAACTCTTTATTTTGCATGAAGATTCTAACTGCAGGTCACAAACTACCATTTGGGACTTGTTGCTCACTAATTCCATCTTAACCATCATAATAACTTTCTGCGGCAGCGATACTGCAAATCTAGTTGAGATGGCATCCTCTACTCCATGTTTTCACAGTTTATTACAACCGTAATGGTAGTTTTTTTGACGTGCGTGTTCTGGGACTAAAAGCTATTCTTGTAACAGCTGTGCTACTAACTACATTGTTTTTGAACTGTTCCCCTATTGTTCCCCTACTAATTATCCAGCTTTAACACCTGTACTTGGCACTGGAGTTTGTTGTGGCTTACACTACCTTTGTTGAGCTAATTTTTGATACATCTGATATTGATTGCAACCATATATTTGTATACTAGCTCTGTTACATTTACAATCATCTGTGGGGAAGTGGAGGCGACTACTTTTAAATTTGTGTCTGTGTAGTCAGCCCCTGTATTGTACGAAAATGACTAGACCGGCAACAAAAAAAAAGGGGACGAATGTGACCCCAACTTCCTCCCCTAGCAAAACACCCAAAAGAACAGCCGAGAAAATTAGGGAAAATACTCAGAAAAAACTAGATAAGTATGTGGTATCCCCCAAAGTAACGGGGAAACATCTGAGCACTGTTGGTAATGATAAGAATGACAAAAACGGGTCGCATATAAACATCAGTACACCCAATGAGGTGGAACCACTACAATTAGAAGCGGCTGCTTCAGAGAATATATCCAAGGTTCAAGCAGATAAAGTAAATGGGGTAGCAGTAAGCAATTTTGATTCAGAGATCCCGATAGAGTGTGAACCCCAGCCGTCTTTAAATTCTATAGGGGCGTCTCAATTGCTAGAGGAAAGAGTAGGAGGACAAGGGGATCCCACCCTTACTGAGATTTACGAGGCCATTCTGCAGTGCAATAATTCTATAACAGCCCTCACCACTGAGGTTGGTCAATTCAAAGAAGAATTGGCAACGATTAGATCTACTGTCCATAAACATGGCGAGCGGTTGGGAGAGGTTGAAATCAGAACCTCTGAGTTAGAGGATGACATGAGTAAACTAAGGGTGGAAGTAAAAACTCTCAAAACAGGGTATGAGGAACAGAAAAGGAAAATCGTGGACTTAGAAAATAGATCACGCAGATCCAACCTAAGATGTCTGGGCTTCCCAGAGGGGGCAGAAGGGGGTGACCCCATCAAATTCATGCAAGACTGGTTTATTAGGTCCCTTGGAGAAGGCATGGTGTCTTTTCCCTCATTCATTGAAAGGGCCCATAGGATTCCTAGTAAACCTCCAATTCCTGGTGGACCCCCCCGTCCCATAATCATCAAATTGGTACTGTCAAAGGACAGAGACCAGATTCTGAGGAAGGTGAGACAGCTCGGTAAGGTGGAATATGAGGGCCAATTAGTCAGGATATTTCCTGACTACGCAACTGATACCCAGAAGAGAAGGAACAGTTTTTTTGAAGTTAAGAATAGACTCAGACAGAAAGAAATGCAATATTCTATGTTATTTCCAGCCAGACTGAGGGTTATCTGGAAAGAGAAGACATTATTTTTTGAAAATCCCGCTGATGCTATGGATTGGTTAAATATCCATGTGAAATAAGGCCTAACCGTTAGGCTGAACATCTGGGCTCTGTGTGGGGTGGTCTCGGGGGGGTGGGGGGACCATAAGATTATACACCACCTAGGAGGAGATCATACATACAGATTATCAAACACCACCACTAGGAGGAGAATCCTACTACAGATTATAACCACACCACTAGGGAGGAGATCACTACTATACAGCATTATAAACCACCACTAGGGGGGGATCACTACATACAGATTATACAACACAACCACTAGGAGGTAGATCACTACATACACATATATCACAACCATAGGGGGAGATCACTACCTTATCAGCATTATACAACACCATAGGTGGAGATCCACATACACTTATACACACTAGGGAATACTAACCTTACACCACTGAGGGGGAGATCACTACATAACAATTGTACACACACCACTAGGGGGAGATCATACATACGACTTATACACCACCACTAGGGGGAGATTCACACTACAATATAACACACTTGGGATCTAATCATACACCACCACTAGGGGGCAGATCACTACATACACATATACACCACACTAGTGGGAGATCACTACATACACATGTATACACCACCACTAGGAGGGTATCACTCATACATTATACACCACCCACTGGAGAGAGATCAACTACATACAGCATTATACACCACCACAGGGGGAGACTCACGTACATAACAATTCTACACCCCACTAGGAGGAATCACTACTTAACAGATTATACACAACACTAGGGGGATCACTATATACAGATATACACCACCACTAGGGGAGATTCACTACTACAGCATTATACACCACCATAGGAGGAGATCAACTATACGGACTTATACACCAACACTAGGGGAGATACACACTACACATTCATACACCACCACTAGGGGGAGATCATACATACAATTAATCACCAAAACCAACTGGGAGGAGATCACACATACACATTTATACACCACCACTAGGGGAGATCACTAACATACACATTATACACCACACTAGCGGGAGATCACTACATACCAGATTTACACAATCACACATAGGAGGGAGATCACTACACTACCATTAACACACCACTAGGGGAGATCACTACTAATACAGATATACACACCACTAGGATAGATACTACATACATTAAACAACCATAGAAGCCTATACAATACCCACCACTAGAGGAGATCACTACATACAATTATACACCACCACTAGGGGGAGATAACTACATACAGATATACCAACCACCAGTAGGAGATCACTACTACCAGCTTATTACACCCCCAGCTAGGGGAGTCATGCTACATACGCATTAACACCGCTAGGAGGAGACAACTACCTACTAGATTATTTCCCACCACTAGAGAGTAGATTACTACTACAGATTATATAACCACCACAGGGGGAGAGCTACTACATACAGATTATACACCACCACTAGGAGGAGATCACATACATTTCCACCCACGAGATCATAATACATACCCCACCATAGGAGAGTCACTACATACATCAGTCTACTATCCTACCACTAGGAGGAGATCACTCACATACAGTATTATACACCCCACTAGGGGGAGATCACTACATACGATTATATCACACCACTAGGGGGATAACTACATACTACTTATACACCCACCATATGGGGAGATCACTACATACACATATACACCACCACTAGGGGGAGATCACTGACATACACACTGATCACCACCATAGGGGGAGTCCACTACAACACATACTACAACCACCTAGGGGAGATCACTACATATACAGATATAGCATCACCACTAGGAGGAGCATCACTACATACGATTACCTACACCACACTAGGTGGAGATACTTACATACAGATTATTCACCCCACTAGGAGGAGTATCATACATACAGATTATACACCCATAGGAGAGAAAACATAAAACCGCGTAGGTACTCACTACATTATACACACACATGGGGGATGATCATTATAAACCCCCACTAGGGGGAGATCACTACATCCGTAACAACCACCACTAGGGGGACAAGCATACGATATCATCACACCTATGATCACGACTCAAGAACACCACCACTAGTGGAGATCCGCTAAGTCAGATTCTACACCACCGCTACGGGGGAATCAGCTAATCACAATTAACACCACCTAGGGGAGTCACTACATTACACATTATACCACACCCCTAGAGGAGGAGTCACTACGTCACTTATACACCACCATTGGGGACTCACTACATACCATTATACACCACCACTAGGAGGGTCAACTACCATACAGCATTATATCACACGACAGGAGGGAGATCACTAAATACAGGCATATAAACACCGACAATAGGGGAGAGTACTACCATACAACTTATACACACACCACTGGAGTGGAGGCAATACATACGATTACCATTATACATCACCAGGGGGAGATCACTACTACAATTATACACCACCACTAGGGGAGCTCACTACATCACTTATCACCCACCACTAGCGGGGATCACTAAATACAACTTATACACCACCACTAGGGGAGATCACTACATACTACTTATACACCACCGCTAGGAGGGAGATCACTACATACAGATTAACACACCACCGCTAGGGGGAGCTCACATACAGATTATACACCACCACTAGGGGGAGATCACTCATACACTTATAACCACCAGGGGGAGATTCACTACATACACTTATACATCACCACTAGGGGGAGCTCACACATACAGATTATCACATCAACACTAGGGAGGGATCACTACATACAGATACCACCACCACTAGGGGTGAGATCATACATTACAGATTATCCAGCCACCACTAGGGGGAGATTCAGTTACGTACAGATTACCACCCATCAATACGTACAGATTATACATCACCCTAGGGAGGCGATCACTACATCAGATTTACACACCACTAGGGGAGATCACTACAACAATTATCACACCACAGGGGGAGATCATACAACAGGATTATACACACCCACTACGGGGAGATCACTACAACAGATTATAACAACCCACTACGGGGAGATACTACCTACAGAATATACACCAACCACTAGGGGAAGATCACTACATTACAGATTATACACCACCAATAGGAGGAGATCACTACTCAAATTATACACACACTAGGGGGAGATCACTACATACAGATGAACACCACCACTAGGAGGAGATAACATACATACCAGATATACACCACCATAGGAGGAAGTCAACTACCTACAGATTATACACCACCACTAGGGGGGAGATCAATACATACAGATTATACACCCACCACTGGGGAGTATCACTACATACACATATACACCACCACTAGGGGAGCTACTACATACAGATATCACCACCACTAGGAGGAGCTCAATACATACAGATTATTACACCCCCAATAGGAGGAGATCACTAAAGACAGATTTATACACCACCACCTAGGGGGAGATCACTACTACCGATTATTACACCACCACTAGGGGAGGATCACACAGACACATGTAACACCACCCTAGAGGGGAGATCCTACTTACAACAGGGATTATACACACCGAACTAGGGGTGAGATCCTACTATACAGATTAGACATCACCACTAGGGGAGATCACTAACATACATGATTATACACCCAGCTACTAGGGGGGGAGATCACTAGCATAACAATTATCAGTCCACCTACTAGGGAGGCAGACGACAGTTATCACACCTACACAATTATACACCACGCTATCTCTTATGTGGAGACTTCAGCGGTCTTTGTTTTACTTGGCCATTGATGTTGATGCGTTGATTCTATTATTGCAGCATGAGGTTTCTGCAGCAGCTTGAGGTGAATTAGGAGCACGTCTTGCAGGTGATCGCCATGTGATAAACTCTGCAGTAATACTTTTAATAGCTGGGCGTTTGCTACCTTTTTATATTCCTTCTAGATCATCTAGGAAAACCCATTTTAGACTGATAAATGGTAACAACACAGGATGAGATTTCGGCTTGCTTGTTCTATTCTGTCGCTTTGGTCCCTGAGGCGACGGCGCTTGTTCTTGTTTGACTCTGTACATCCCGTGCAGATCTGTGGCTTGGGAATTCCATATACTGAGCATCAGACAGGACGCGGCGAGGAGAGAATACTTGGTGCCCTGGGTATTATGGATACTCTGCTCTCCTGTCATCACATCTGCTGTTGTATATCACTATTTATATATGTTATGCGCCGGTCGCCATTACGTATAGGGACACGCCTCTCAAGAAACTGAATTACTGAGAAAGTAACCACTTCTTCCCATTGTTCCCTTCCCCCCTCATTAAAAGGGCCTTCTACCACAGATGAAGGTTGTATGCAAATGAGCTCTGGAGGGGTCCAGGCTCCATAGGGTGTTAATAGAGACTGAAAGCCCTCATCAGACTCATTTCAGTCTTTCATGCCGATATGGTACATGTCCATTAATAAAACAGATTGAAGAACACGAGACCTCTATACTAAATACCTACCCGATCACCAATATTAAAGACAGACTCCCTAACTTAGAAACAGATCCCACATAAAAATCCTCTTTAACTATAGCAGTATAGAAAGCCCCCAAGAAGTCTTCCCTATAATGATCCACACCGACCCCCTGATGTATCCAATACCACAAATAAGTTATGACCCGCTCCGGATCCGATGTAGGTCAACTAAATTCGAATGCCTCAAGGTTGTCCAACATCTAAGTTGCCCCCGACAGTCATGCATATGTGTCCCATCTGATATAGTCCACCATTGCCGGGGGGCCTGTTAATGATTGATGCCCTCACCGTATGTTAGTGTTAGATAATTACTAGATTATCAGTCTCATCAACATTGTAACCCTTAATATACAGTGCAAAATACATCCATAATCCAGAGAGTAAGATAGTCAGGCCACCTCCGCAGACAAGTATTGTCTCGATACTTCACATAAACCATCCAATACCAGGAGTATGATTGTCACGGCACCTCCGCAGACACGTCATTGGTCTCTATACTTCTCTACTAACATCCAATTAACCAGAGAGTCTGATAGTCCGGCACCTCCGCAGACATCGTATTGTCTCTATGACTTCTCTATAACCATCCAATATCCAGAGAGTCTGATAGTCCACACCTCCGCAGACACGTATTGTCTTATTTACTTCAATTAACCATCCAATAATCCAGGAAGTTGATCAGTCCGGCACCTCCGCATGACACGATGTCTCTTTATACTTCTCTATAACCATTCCAATAATCAGAGAGTCATGATAGTCCGGAAACCTCGCAGACAATATTGTCTCTTTACTTCTCTATAAACCATCCAATACATCCAGAGAGATCTGATAGTCGGCACACTCCGCAGATCACGTATTGTCCTATATTGCTCTATAACCATCAAATAATCAGCGGTCATGCTAGTCCGGACTCCGCAGAACACGTACTGTGTGTCTCGAACTTCTTATAAACCAATCCAATAATCACAGAGAGTCTTGAAAAGTCCGGCACTCCGCAGAACAGTATGTCTCTATACTTCACTAAACCATCCAAATCCAGAGGAGTCTGATAGTCGGCACCTGCCGAGACACCTATGTTCTATATACTTCTCTATAACACATCCAATAATCCAGAGAGTCTGATTAGTCCGGCACCTCCGAGACACGTATTGTCTCTATTACTTCTCATAACCAATCCACTAATCCAGAGAGTTGATAGTCCGGACATCCTCGCAGACACAGTGATTGTGCTCTATACTTCACTATAATCATCCAATAACCAGAATCGATAGTCGGCCACCTCCGCAGGAAACGTTATGTCTATATCTTCACTATAAACATCCAAGAACCGAGAGTCGTGATAGTTCCGGACTACGTTCAGCAGACACGTTTTATGTGCTCTATAATTCTCTATAACCATCCAATAAGTCCAGAGAGTCTGATGTGTCCGGCACCTCCTCGCAGGAACGTATTGTCTTTATTACCACTATAACCATCCAAGTAATCCAGAGAGTCTGATAGTCGGGCACATCCCGAAGACACGTATTGTCTCATACTTCTATAACCATCCAATAATCAAGAGAGTCTTGATAGTCCGGCACCTCCGCAGGACAGATGCTCTATACATTCTCTAGTAACCATACAATAATCCAGAGAGTCTGATAGTCCGCACCTACGCAGACACGTATTGTCTCTATTATTCTCTATAAACCATCCAATAATCCAGAGAGTCGATAGTCCGGCACATCCGCAGAACACGTATTTGCTCATACGTTCTCTAGAACCATCCAATAATCCAGAGAGGTCTGATAGTTTCCAGCACCCTCCGACAGACACGTATTCCTATTTACTTCTCTTAAGCATCCAATAATCCAGAGGAAGTCTGATGTCGGCACCTCCGCAGAACGTATGTCCTAACTTCTATAACACAATCCAAATAATCCAGAGAGTCTGATAGTCCGGACACTCGCGCAGACAAGTAGGTCCATAACTTCTCCTATAACATCCCATAATGCCGAGAGTCTGATTAGTCGCATCCTCGCAGAACTTATTGCTCTACTTCTCGGTATAAAACACATATCCAGAGAAATTCTGATACCAGCACAAAACTACAGTATAAATTTCCACTCTATAATAATCCATTAATCCAGAAATTCTCATAATCTGTCTGTTTCCTGCACATAATTATCCAAACCATTTGCTATAACCATCCGCTAATCCAGAAAATCTGATAATCTGTGATTGTTTCCACAATACTGCAATTATGACCCCATAGTCTTCTCTATGACCATCCAGTAATCCGGAAAGTCTGGCACGTGATCAGCACCGGGCTCCATACTATCCTCTATAATCTCCTTGTGCATCGAAAGTCCAGTATCCTGAAACCTGCGTCCAGTTATCCAGAATCGAGATCGGTGATTACATTCACTACTGCATCCTGGGCATGACATCTGAATAATCGTCAGATAGACCGTCCAGTCAGGTGCGCATACGAATCTGAATCGGCGCAGTGTGTTACAACTGAATTACATCGGTGGTGCACTTAAATTGTGATGCAGCTAATAGACAGCAATCAGGTGGCCGCATATCTGTTGGCAGTACACCAGCCCAGCAGTGCGCGCATGCAATGAGTCCGAATACAATCACCTGCAGGTGTGCGCACAATCTAACCGCCAAACCATCACGCATTCGGCCGCACATCCACAAACCACTCACAGCCCATATTCAGGGGTGGCCGCTGCATACCATCTGATCCGCAATACCAACACAAGCCCCATAGCGGGTGGCGCTGCATACAATCTGATCCGCATACCAGACACAGCCCATAGTCAGGGTGGGCGCATACCATCTGATCGCAATACCACACACAGCCCATAGCAGGGGTGGCGCTGCATCAAATCTGATCCGCAATACCACTAACAAGCCCATAGTCAGGGTGGTGCTGCATACAATCGACTGCAATACCAACACAGCCCAAGTCAAGGGTGGCCGGCGCTCATACACCATCTGATTCCGCAATAACACCACAGCCATAAGGGGTGGCGTGACATACAACTGATCGCAATACCACCACAGCCCATAGTCAGGGGTGGCGCACATACAATCTGACGCCAATTACCACACAGCCCATAGTCAGTGGGGGGCGCTGCATACAATGATCCGCAATACCACAAACCCATAGTCAGGGGTGGCGCTGCATACAATCTGACTGCAATACACACACAGCCCATAGTCAGGGGTGGCGCTGCATACAATCTGATCCGCAAATACACACACAGCCCATAGTCAGGGTGGCGCTACATACATCTATCCGCAATACCACACAACAGCCCATAGTCGGGTGCGCTAGCATACAATTGATGCAATACCACACACAGCCCATAGTCGGTGGTGGCGCATACATCAAGTCCGCAATACACACACAGCCCCATAGTCAGGGGTGCGCATCATACAATCTGATCCGCAATAACCACTCACAGCCCATAGTCAGGGTGTGGCGCTGAGCACTCTGATCCGCAAATACACACACCGCCCATGTCACGGGTGGGCGCTGCATACATCTGATCGCAATACCACACACCAGCCATAGTCAGGGTGGCGCTAATTACAATCTTGACCTGCAATACCACAACCAGCCCATAGTCAGGGTGGCGCTAGCATACAATCTGATCCGCAATACCCACACACCCATACAGGGTGGTGCTGCATACAATCTATCCGCAATACCACACAGCCCATAGTCAGGGTGCGCTGCATACAATCTAATCCGCACTACCCACACAGCCAGCCGGTGGCGCTGCATACCATTAATCCGCATACCAACACACCGATAGTCCGGGTGGCGCTGCATACACATCTGATCCGCAATACCACTCACAGCCCATAGTCAGGGTGGCGCTGCATACAATCTGACTGCAATACCACTACAGCCCATAGTCAGGGTGGCGCTGCATACAATCTGATCCCAATACCACAAAGCCCATAGTCAGGGTGGCGCTCTAGCTACATACAATCTGATCCGCATACCACTCACACCCCATAGTCAGGGGTGCGCTGCATACAATCTGATCCGCAATACCACACAACAGCCCATAGTCAGGGTGGCGCTGCATACAATCTGATCCGCAATACCATCACAGCCCATAGTCAGGGTGGCGCTCATACATACTGATCCGCAATACCCACACAGCCCATAGTCAGGGTGGCGCTGCATAAAATCTGATCCGCATACCACAACAGCCCATAGTCCAGGGGTGGCGCTGCATACACCTGATCGCACACACACACAGGCCCATAGTCAGGGGGGCGCTGCAATACAATCTGACCTGCAAACCATCACAGCCCCATAGTCAGGGTGGCGCTGCATACAATCTGATCCGCATACCACACACCCATAGTCAGGGTGGCGCTACATACAATCTGATCCGCAATACCACACAAGCCCATAGTCAGGGGGGGCGCTAAACAATGAGCCGCAATACCATCACACCCATAGTCAGGGGTGGCGCTGCATTACAAATCCTGATCCCCGCAATACCAACCCAGCCCAAGTCAGGGTGGCGATCATACATATCTGATCCGGCCAATACCACACAGCCATGCAGAGTGGTGGCGCTGCATACAATCTGATCCGCAATACCACTCACAGCCCATAGTCAGGGGTGGCGCTGCATACAATCTGATCCGCAATACCACACACAGCCCATAGTCAGGGGTGGCGCTACATACAATCTGATCCGCAATACCACACACAGCCCATAGTCAGGGGTGGCGCTGCATGCAATCTGATCCACAATACCACACATCCCATAGTCAGGGGTGGCGCTGCATACAATCTGATCCGCAATACCACACACAGCCCATAGTCAGAGGTGGCGCTGCATACAATCTGATCCGCAATACCACACACAGCCCATAGTCAGGGGTGGCGCTGCATACAATCTGACCTGCAATACCACTCACAGCCCATAGTCAGGGGTGGCGCTGAATACAATCTGATCCGCAATACCACTCACAGCCCATAGTCAGGGGGGGCGCTGCATACAATCTGATCCGCAATACCACACACAGCCCATAGTCAGGGGTGGCGCTGCAATCTGCAATGTGCAAAATGTATTTTATCAGTTTTATGAGTATTTTTTTGGCTATTTTGTGGAGCCTTTGTATCACTTGGCGACACCGAACTGCAATACCAGATGCGACCTGTAGACAAGAGTGGCGCTGTTCCTAGAAATAAACACAAATCTTATCCTTCTGTGTGACCTCATGTAACCTGTACGCAGCGCCACACTCCATTGTTTGCTCGCTCCGGAGGACAATTAGAGGAGTTGATCAGGTTTCCCCCCCTCGGATCAGGACAAGGGGGTGACGTGTGACCATTGAAGTCACGCACAGGATCTATCAGACACTCGTTATGGGTTCGCAGCTCCTCAGCCAGACACTTGTCCTCCTTGTTGTCAGTGAAGTGGAGGCTTTGATGTGGAGATGAGGCGTCTCATCCCATTGTCACATCCTCCTGATAACATTTCTTCTCATGTCCCTGATGATCTCTGGACTCACTTTCCCGTAGTGGCGCCCCCTATCTGTAGTGTCACTATCACTGCATTGGGACCCAAATTTACCAGAAATATGGGGTCCCCTGATTACTGTGATCTTCTTATAGGGTAGAGGGTGGATTTGTTACCCCGACTTCACCTATAGTTACCCCCGACTGTGCAGCTGAGGCCATAGATGACCATTATATAAGAAGATCCTTGTCTCTATGGCTTAAAGGAATTTACCAGACTCAAAATATAATGATTGATATTTGATTAGTGGGGGTCCGACACCCAGCGGCGCCAAAATTCTGCTAAACAGAGAATGGAACAGGTAGCAGACAGCGCCGCTCTCTGTGTAGTGGCTGAACTGAGTCATTGCATCTCAAAGAAATAGCTGATGTGCAGTAACCTGGTCTGACCACTACATAGAGAACGGCACTGTCTACCTAATAGAAGTCTCCCTTATAATTGACTTTGGTTCTAATACTGGGGGGTCTAAAGCTGTGGTACACCCCTCTATGGTGGGCTTATCCCTTAAAATGGTTTTTCCATCTTGCATCTTCCAATGTGTAGGGATTTGATCCCTGGGTCTCCCACTGATTGTGAGAATCTATGGCGCCCCCAAACCTGCTGAGCAGAGAACTGCAGCCCAGCCCTGCGGATACATAGAGAGGGGAGACCCTCATTTATCATGGGGCGAGGGCATATCCATACATGGGGGTATCCCTTTAATGGGGTGTATGGATGGGTTGTCCTATTGCTCCCCGCACCAGTGACATTCAGAACCAGGTCCATATCCCCTACTACATGACTACTCATGGGGTGCAGCAGAGCCACCAAATATGAAGAGACCAATATTATAGATAATACATTATAATTGGGGGTCCGGTACAGATCTGACACATGTAGTTCTAGGTTTGTAGCTGGACAACAGCAGAATCTTTATAAAATGTTTCCATATTTTGATTAACTTGCAACAATGTAACAATATCAGATGCAGCGGCGCAGAGTCCCCACTAGGAGGCAGCACCAAACCCCTGGAATCAAACTCCTGTGAGCCCTAGAGGAGTAAAGGTAGAGACAGTCAGGAAATGATGTCAGGCCCAGAACACACCTTATTCACCTGGGCAGGAGCTGAGGGCTCCACACACACACAGGGGGGACGCAGGGAGCAGCACCATGGACAAGGAGGCCTCTTCCCCCTGGGACATGGGGCTGCTCAGGACCTTTGACTCCAAAGAGTTTTGTGGATGGGAGAAGATCGGATCCGGAGGCTTTGGACAAGTCTACAAGGTGAAACATATCTCCTGGAAGACGTGGCTGGCCATCAAGTGCCCCCCCAGCCTGCATGTGGATGAGAAGTGAGTGGCAGCCGCGGGGTTAATACTGCTTGTTACTATTTCTGCAACGCAACGTTGTATTTGCGGAAAAGATGCGTTACATGCAGGGGGCGTAGGGTGCAGCTTTGGCAGGGTTTGGAGCAGGGGCTGTGCTGATGGTGGTTTTGATGGACTTTGGTTAATTTATTAATATCGAGCAATTGTCAGATTTTTGTGAACGGCGACTAGAGAAGATCCGAAAAAGGGATCATTAACCCTCCGATCCCTTTTACACTAAGTTGTGTAGTGGTTATGCCATGGCCCCTTTAAGGGCTTGGTTGGCTGTCAGCGAGGATCGTGTTTATGCCTGGGTTGTTATGATATGTCATAAATTTGAGCAGATGTAGCAGAGCCGAGCTTGTGCCGCAGCAGAGCCGAGCTTGTGCCGCAGCAGAGCCGAGCTTGTGCCGACTTGGGGAAAGAGAGGGTATGTAAAAATCCATACATTTATAGGAAGAATAAGCGATATGCATGGTAAAGAGAATATAATGACATAATGAGTTATCGTATCGAAAGACCGGTTGTGAAATTCACACCGGAAAGGATTATATTATGGATTATCGCCACTGTTATATAGAATCACATTCTAGGAGGTTGTGGATAGGCTACTTTTTGTATAAGCGGATTTTTTGAAAAATTGCATGTATTGTTATGGAAGATATCAGATATACACAGTAAAGTGAATGTACAGAGTTCCTTTTTTGTGAGGAGCGGCTTTTGGGAGCACGCTGGAGTGTCCATCAGATACAGATGGTCACATGGTGTATAATATTGTGAAAGAGGCCCTCCACAATTTGTTTTGTACATGTTTGTCCCTATTTGGGGGGTCGGGGGTGGACAGGGGTGGTTCTGGGGGGGGGGGAGGAAGGGGATGGGGGGGGGCTCACTAGTATAAAAACTTGGATCTTGGGTTTAACAGGGATTGTATGGTCAAACACATGTATATGTTAGAAAGACGTTTGATAAGTATAGTAATGAGAACAAGATTAGATACTGTACTGGAACACCAGCTGATAAACTTATATTGGAAAGCCTCTTAAACATCAATTGTTGAAATACTCATGCGGGTCGATATATGGAAAGAGGGGTCTGTATTTCTGTTATGTACAAAAGTGTTACCATGGACAAAATACTTCCTTGGTTAAAAGAAGATGTTAGACATCCATGGTATAAAAAATACAATGGGCTGAGGTATTAGAAGCTGATGGTTATATGTACACCGAAATGTTTTATTAACTATTGACAATTTTGGATTGTTCCACATCATGAAAGACATTTTTATTGTTCTCATTGCTCTTCTTTTTTTGTACATACCCTTTTCCAATAAAAGATTTGAAAAAAAAAAAAAGAAAATGGAACTGGCAAGACAGAGTTAATCTTCCTGCAGAAGTTTGGCACCAGCTCAGCCCCGTCCTCTGACCCAGAGGAGTAACCGGGTGATGTTGATGGGTGAGTATTTACATGAAAACACTGCGGCGCCTCACGACGAGCAATTACCGTTCTCTTCCCTGACTAATCGTTACATAATCCTGAAGAGTCACTAATCGCTCTCCGTGTCGTGTGAGCCGCCGCTGCCGCAGAAGGAGATTACACATAACATTGTGAGTTATATTACAATACTGAACATTATAGCTCCAGACACAAGGGTTTCCTTGGTGGATCCTTACGCTTTTCCATAGAACCTGCCAAACACACTGGGCCAGATTTACTTACCTGGTCCTGTCACGATCCCCGCGGTACGTTGTCCGACGAGGATTCAGGTCTGCCGCGATTTACTAAGGTTGTGCATCCAATTTCCTTCATGTGTCGCTTCCCCGCTGAGTGCTGATCTTGGGACACAATTTCGTTTTTAAATTCCGCGGTTTGTCCGAATCCGTCGGGTTGTCCAACGTCCACGCCCCCCCTGATTTCCGTCGCTTGCAAGCCGGCGCCGATGCACCACAATCCGATCGCGTGCACCATAAACACCCGGGGCAATTTGGCACAAAAAGGAAATATTCTGGAAACCCGACAGAATCACGGTCCGTGGACCCTTGGTAGATGAGCCCCACTATGTTGTAATGGGATGAAGTGCCACGCATGCCCAATGGGTTGTTGGGAGCTGATGGGCCTGACAACTCAATATGATGTGAACTGTAACTTGTCCCTATAAGAATGTTGGATGTGGAGCACGGCAAGATGTGCCCTAATACAGACCCTACATCAAGATACACGGAGTTGTGTCATGGTGACAGAAGTTTGGGGCTGAACTGGAGGTCGTGAACCCCTGTAGAGTCATACGTTGGGAAGACTGAAGAAGAGCCAGTAGTGAGGCGCACCGCCGTCTGCACGGAGAAATGATAACCACATACTGCCGATATGTGGTCGGTATAAAAGGGATATATAAGCCCCATCCCCCCACCCGTCTCTGGAACTCCCAGACACCCCCCCGATCTAAGTGTGACCAATCACTTTGGAGGAGGGGTTCATAAGCTCTGCCCCTTAGGAACAGTACCAGTTCAGTCACATTTCTGCTATGGTAATGAAATTTTTGCAAACATTTTTGATTCCATGCAAGTTTTTGGAAGATGCCGGTCTTAAAGGCAATGGTAACTGGGTAAAAAATGTTTTACCCATGAAAGAGCCTTGAAACCAGAATAACTTTAATGAGTCAGGCTTACAGGGTAGAAGTTACTAGAGAAGGAGCTCTCTTCCTTCTGGAGGAGAGCTAATGTATTCTCTGTATAACCTGCAGAGGTGTAGTGGTAACTCAGTGTTCATGTTTACCTGAGCCCAGCGATTACAGGCCTAGAGATCGTGGCTCATTGGGGGTCATTTACTAAGGGCCCGATTCGCGTTTGCCCGACGTGTTACCCAAATATTTTCGATTTGCGCTGATTTCCCCTGAATTGCCCCGGGATTTTGGCGCACGAGATTGGATTGTGACGCATCGGCGCCGGCTTGCACGCGACGGAAATGGGGGGCGTGGCCTAACGAAAACCCGATGGATTCAGAAAAACCGCCGCATTAAAAAAAAAAAAATCTGTCGCGGGACTCGCGCTTACCTTCACTCAGCCCGGCTCGGTGAACTCCAGCGCATTCCGATGCTTTTCAGCGCAGCAGCGCCACCTGGTGGACGTCGGAGGAACTACCTTAATAAATCCCGGCCGGACCCGAATCCAGCGCAGAGAACGCGCCGCTGGATCGCAAATGGACCGGGTAAGTAAATGTGACACAATCCGATCGCGTGCGCCAAAATCCCGGGGCAATGCAGGGAAAATCGGCGCAAATCGGAAATAATCGGGTAACACGTTGGGAAAACGCCCTTAGTAAATGACCCCCATTGTCTTTCTATTAGTCATAACTTCCACTCTTTCTATGCCTTTGGGGCACATTACTCCTACTGTTATACTAAATATAATGTCACAGCACAGTACTATAATAATAATAATTCTTTATTTATACACAGATTACGCAGCGCTGCACAGAACTTACCAAATCGGTCCCTGTCCCCAATGGGGCTCACAATCTAATCACCTACCAGTATGGTTTGGAGTGTGGGAGGAAACCGGGGGAAACCCACACAAACACAGAGAGAACATACAAACTGCAGTACTACTCCTATCCTGTATATATGGGCACAGCACAGTACTACTACTCCTATTCTGTATATATGGACACAGCACAGTACTACTACTCCTATCCTGTATATATGGGCACAGCACACAGCACAGTACTACTACTCCTATCCTGTATATATGGGCATAGCACAGTACTACTACTCCTATCCTGTATATATGGACATAGCACAGTACTACTACTCCTATCCTGTATATATGGACATAGCACAGTACTACTACTCCTACCCTGTATATACGGACACAGTAATGTACTACTGTCCCCATCCTGCTATAATAATAATAATAATTGTTTTATTTCTATAGCGCACACAGATTATGCAGCGCTGCACAAAGCATGTCAAATCGGTCTGCTATGCTGTTTTCGGTCTAAAAAAGTAAGCTTGGTTCTGGTTTTATATCTAGGCAGTGACTTTGGTTCTGGGGGAGTCACCTGTGTCCCCATTGGGTCCACAAATTTGTCAAAATGGCTCAGACAGCAATAGTGAATGTGTGGTAAGAGTCATCGGAATGAAATGAGTCAAGTTTCATTGATGGTGATGTAGCAGAGCTGGGTATGCAGTACAGGAGTAGTAGTCAGATGCATAGTGACACAGGTCAGGAATCTGTCCCTAGTGATGTAGCAGAGCTGGGTATGTGGTAGCGTAGTAGTAGTCAGATGCATAGTGACACAGGTCAGGTATCTCTCCCTAG
>CM033642.1:268909370-269055939 GCA_019512145.1 Engystomops pustulosus | reverse complement strand
GGCTGGCACTATCCATGGGGGCACTATGGCTGGCGATAGTAATGGGGTCACTGTGGCTGGCACTATCCATGGGGGCACAGTGGTTGACATTACTGATGATGGTTCCTATGGCTGGCACTATTTATATGGGCTATGTGCCTGGCATCATGAATAGTTTCATTCCCTGCAGCCCTATGAGTGGTGCCAATCTGACCTATTAAACAATAACACTCATTGCTTCTTCGCTCCATTGTCCGTGCCCACTAATCGCCCCTAAAATGTCTCACATGATCCCTCAGTAATTGGCCGCTCATGTTGAAGAGTCTCCTGGCTCTTGCCCGTGGTAGTCGGAGGCCTCTCCTTCTGGGCAGGCCTGGCACAGTGTTGATGCTGGCACCATGTACTGTACTGGTGGTAAGGCAGAGTGAGGTGCCCGGGCGTGCAGCCGCCTTGTACTTACTGTAACAATATAAACACTCCGTAGTCTGAGTCATGTTCACCTCTTCCCCTCGCTAAGAAGAAGGTGGCATTGTTCCATCTTGTGGGAAGGGCATGTCCTCCGCGCTGTGACCTGGCAATGCAAACAGTCTGCGCCATCATGGCCCCGTCTAGTGGGGATTGTATTACACCCTGCGGTTTACATTACAATCTTTTAGGAACTTGTCTACTACTCTGCTTACTGGCAAGATAACAATTAGGAACTTCTGAGGAGCCCAATGGACGTGCACTGTGGTCCTATTATGGGACCTGCAGAGAGGGGCGCCTGCCAAAATAGCATAAAAAGTTATTTCCATTACTTTATAGACAGTTTTTTTTATTATATTGACAAAAAAAGCAGGTGGCATTTAAATACATCTGTCCAAAATTTGGTATTGCTTATGTCCAAGGGTGAATGGTAGAGCAGGGAGCCTTCTGCTCCACCACTGTGAAGATAATGGGGCAAATTTACTTACCTGGTCCTGTGGCTATCCCCGATTTGGACGGTCCGATGAGGATGAAGTCCGGTGTGATTCATGAAGATCGTGCGCCCGAGTTACTGCATCAGTCGCTTCCCCACCGAGGTCCGCCGGAGTTTACCTTCTTCTTCACGGTGCTTCTAAGTGCGTGTCTTGCGACACAATTGTCAAATGTTAAATCTTGCGCATTGTCCGAATCTGTAGGGTAGTCCGACGGCTCGCCCCCCAATTTGTGTCACGTGCAAGCCAAAATCCCCTGTTAAATGTGGCGCAAAACGGAAATGGTCGGGAAACCCGACAAAAATGTGCTCCGCTGACCCTCAGTAAATGAGCCTTAGTGTCAGTGTCTGAGTAAGTAGCCACCATGGCCAAAAGTTACCCAGCGCTATCCATTTCCACTCCATTCACTCGTCTCCTGCTTCTTCACACGGTCATGGTCCAGAGTTACATTACCATCCATGACCTATAGACAGGCGTGGTGCTATTTCTGGAAGGAGTCATCCATTTTTTTGCTTTGACAATTCGGTGACAGCCCCCACCTGTAGATTGGTATAAGTGATGTATTTCCCATACTCGGTACAATATATCTTCCCTGGTGTCCTCATGTGATCCCTCTATATCTCCAGGGGTAAGGGCCAGGTTCTCCTGCGGATCAGGTTTCCACGCATCGATGCAAACAATAGTCTAATATCTAATATGTATAATACATGGGGAGGATCACATAGCACCCAAGGCTCTCACAGATATCACTGAGGGGTCAGGGTGCTTAGATGCCATAGAAAACCTCAGTATTGTGGCACCTTCTCACGGTCATTTTTTAGGTATTAACCCCCCCCCCCCCTTTGGGGCTGGAACTTCTATTCTATGTTTCCTATATAAGTGTCCCATTATTTTATTGTATATACTCCCCCTACAACATGATATCATGAATCCATTTGTGGGGTCACTGGAGGATACGTAGGACAGTATTCACACCTAAGCCCCAGGGACCTGGCATGGGTTTTACATTCAGAGATTATCAAGTGTATTCTCTAATGAATCTAAATTAGAACTAATAAAGTAAATTATCTCATATATATAATGTCCCACTGTTTTGTGTACACAGCTCCTACAAAAACATATGCATCTCCATGGTAACAGACTACAAACAAACCCTGCGTAGTCTGATTCTGTTATTCTCTTCCTCTTAGCCCCTTTTCCACGGAAGCAGATAATAATACATGACTACAGGATCAGAGGATCAGACAACACTTGTCTGTTTGTAGTCTGTAACCGTGGAGACACATAGGTTACCATATGAGTTGTGGAAATTGAAGCTGAAATCTTCCAAACTGTAGAGATTTTCTATCAACACAGACAGAGGTGAATTCTAAGCAAAGTTCTCATGGTTCACCCAGATTTGAATATTTTCAGGGTCACGGTTGTTTTCTCGATGACGGGAACAAGAATGAGAAAATTTGACTTGTAGACAAAACAGACCGTGTGGTGTCCTGTGCTCCGGGCTCTCTAGTAGTACGAGTTATCGTGTGAGAGAGCGGAAAAGTCAGGGGTGTGCAAAGCACCACAAAAAACTATTGTAAATTCAGATGGACGGAGCATTTGAGCTTCTTTCTGCATTAGGTCGTGATGGACCATTGAGGGGATTCTGGAGAACAACAAAGGTGGTTGTCTACAGGATCATCCGCATAATGGATTAAAGGAGTTTTCCAAAGATTTGACACCTATGGCCTATTCTTAGGATAAGATATCAATATCAGATCAGTGGGGTCCAACATCTGCCCCCAACGCTCTACTCAAGGTCGAGTGAAGTCGGCATAAGGTCCTATATACAGGCCACTTCTTAACTGAGAGTAAGACAGGATCTGGAGGTAACTTGCGGCTACAGAATGCTACCTACTACCTCATGTAAAAGCCTGTCCCTGGCTAAGCAACAGCTTATCTCCGGAGAATTTAAGGATCTGGTGAGTTAGAATTCAATTGTCCCATCCTCCTAGTCTGAGGAGCTCAGCCCATACTAGCGTCTTGTCAGAACCTATTACACATCCATTGTCATCCAAGCTGATTGTGGGTGCACACGATGGAGCCAGCAGGAGACACGTTTGGGACGATTAGTGTTCTGCCAACTATGGTGATCCTTAGTCGTCATACACTGGTCCACATTGATTGTCCTCCACCACCGAAAAGTTCCTGAACCCTTTCAAACCCAAAAAACAACCCCACAATTACAAACTGCTCCATCACTGCCAAATATCCATCCCCATTACACACAGGGAGGTTATATCTTTTTCTGTTCGCCGTGGGATACTAGATGGGAAATTCACAAATAATTTTCCTGGAGGAGTGAAATCTCCCCCATAAAGCCCCCTCTGTATTCTTTATCCCTCATTCATCTTGTATAATCTCTTGTTTTGCCGTACCTGACACCTGAGCTGTAGGACAGCCATTCGGCGTGGGCGGGTGACTGTAGGTTTTTCAATGGGACACCTTTGTTTGAATCCATTTAGAAGCCATAAATCTGCGCTGACTGAAAGCACAAAATCCATTGTGCTCAGATTTTTTTTTTTTTTGGTCTTCTGCCAAATCGCTCTCCGTTCCTTGGTTTGTCCTCGAATGGATAGTGCCCAGACTGGATAGACAGGTTACTCTTCCATCCGGGGAACAATAACTAGAACGTTCTAAATCACTGAATTACATTTTTCGGCTCATATTTACAACCCATTGAAGGGACTTTTCTTGTGCAACTTTTGAAGGACATCTCCTGATGGGTTGAGTAGACTCTAATGACCAAAATTAACCCAAGGTTGTCATTTATCTGCACATATCCCGAATATTTCTTAAAAAGGTCCAATGTTAGGGGACATTTATGTGGTCCCTGGATCCGATGAATGGCAGTGATTTCTAACTTTTTTATTGTTGTATAACAATGGCTTCTCTAGAATGGGAAAGAGGGATCTGGGACTGAGAAGCCTAAATGTCATGGAGGACCAAGGGTAATTACTTTTGAGTAGTGAAGGGGCTTCAGGTGATAGTGGAGAACTTTGTAGGGGCATGTGTAGAAGTAAAACTTAATTAAAGTATCTCTACCCTGATGTTGCTCTTGGTTCTAGTTTTATGGCTTCTCAGTTAGTTTGCTATCACTCTTGGCTTGACGAAAAGTGTCAGAAGTCATAGGACCTCAGCGGACCCCTGATGTCCACTGAGGCCACCAATGGGCTCCAAGGGTGTCATAACCTTAATACTAGTCCAGACAGCCAAAAGAGTCAGCAAAAAAATTGGGAACCCAACCTGTCCCAGGGAATTTTACAAAATAATAAAAAAAACCCTTTGAGGTGCTCATCCATATTAGCTGAATCTACTGACCTCAAGAGAACGAAGTAGACATTTAATAGATAACATTCCACCCAATGGACACCCATTCCAATAAAGAAGTGGGAGGGTCCGGTAATGTCCATCACTGAGTATTCCCATTAGGAAATTTGGATATTGGGCAACTTTTATGCTTAATATGTGCCATTACGGAGACATTGTAGCAAGTTGGACCCAATTTCTTAGGTTGCTCCCTTTAAATTATTTTCAATAGGTATAGTACCAAGAAAAATGTGGAAATTAGTAAATGCAAATAAACTAAAATAAGAGGAAAAGGACATGGACTACACAGATCTCCACTAGGATCATATCATGAATAAGGAAATACATGTCAAAAAATATTGTTTCTAAGGTTAAATAGAGAAAAACATGACCTCTGGGCCGTAAGGATAAGGACCTTCCCGCAATCCTTATCATATAAGACTCCGGATAAGATGTGGAATCATTACCCTTCTATATATAAGCACCAGCCGCACTAAATATAGGAATTTTATCTTTGCATCAAAAAAAAAATTGCCCATGGAAATTCCAAAGTATCTTTCCTAGATAATCCACAGGTTGACACTTGGACCTCTGATGCGGATCTGTATCACCCAATGCAATGGGGTAAATACACATAGGGCCAATCAGGGTCTTGTCTTCTCATTTTACATGTAGACTTTGCCCGTACAAAATATGGACCGATATATTTTATGTGTGAGCTGTCCCCCGGAGTCATGCTGGTGTGTAAGCTGTCTCCAGGTGTCAGGCTGGTGTGTGAGCTGTCCCCAGGAGTCAGGCTGGTGTGTAAGCTGTCTCCAGGAGTCAGGCTGGTGTGTGAGCTGTCCCCAGGAGTTCGGCAGGTGTGTGAGCTTTCTCCAGGAGTCAGGCTGGTGTGTGAGCTGTCTCCGGGAGTGAGGCTGGTGTGTGAGATGTCTCCAGGGGTCAGGCTGGTGTGTGAGCTGTCTCCAGGAGTCAGGCTGGTGTGTTAGATGTCTCTAGGAGTCAGATTGGGTTTTAGGTCATCATGTAAGGGATTCAGAAATTGATGTTGAAATGGTGGAGATGTCCTCAGAAATGAAGAAAAATTGTCACAAAGTGACAAAAAATTCTAGCAATTTGCCTATATTTCTGTGTATGGACATCTATTCCCATACTGAGCACTAACTTTTCTGCCTTCCTGCACTGATTCTGTTCTTCATAATTTTAGAGTTCTTCTGGGAAGTATCCTCCATACATTGTATGTAGTCCCACCACTTCGTCTAATAACACGGCCCTGAAGACATTGCTTGATAACATCTCGGAGGTTTGTCGATTTCCTCCTAACGACTTGTGAAGCCTGGACTGTCTTTGATATATCTCTGGGTACAAATGTTCTCCGTCTTATGTATTTCAGATGAGACAAGCCGCTTTTGTCATTCGAGAAGTATTCATCCAAATGTACCAGTTTCTGAAGAACCATCGTCAAGAGCTTCAGTATGACAAGGAAATATGGCAGGAGATGGAGTAACTGTTGCAAAGCTACATTGAGGACTTAGGTCCATGTGTAAGGCCCCTTCCACACTTGCGTTGCATTTCACGTCAGGGTGCAATGCGTGAAAAACTGACGTTTTTGGCTGCGTTTTTGTTCCATTTTTCCTTGGAGTCATTAGCGTTTTTGCGTTTTTCATGCGCGTGTTGTTCGCGTTTTTTTGAGTTTTCGGTGCGTTTTTCACGCACGTTTTTTTAAGTCAATTGGACTTTTTCAAAGGGACCATGGTTCGCGAATAAAAATTTTATTTAATTGAAAAAGAATGTCTTCAGATAAGTTAGCAAATGTATGCAAACATCTACAATCTTTTCTTCACTGTTCCGCGCGTATTATCTCCCGACAAGTTAGCAGATGTGAAGAACAGTGAAGAATAGAATAAAAACAGTGAACACAGTGAACACAGGATCATTTAAGTGAAAAACACAGTGCAGAACACAGTGAAGAATAGATTACAGATGTTCGGCACATCTGCTTACTTGTCGGGAGATACGCGCGGAACGGTGCGTACAAAATAGTATGTGAAGAACAATATATATGTGTGAAGAAGACATTGCAGATGTATGGAAACATCTGCAATGTGTTCTTTACACACATATATATTGTTCTTCACATGCTATTTTGTTCGCACCGTTCCGCGAGTAACCTAAACGTCTAAGTCAAGATTATGTTTTGGTACAACACATTTTAAACTAGACGTTCATGAACTGCAAAAAAATTGGCCTCTACATTCCACCATGATAAAAACAATAAAAATATTTTAAAAATTGTCTTCATTGTATTTTTTTTTAAACTTAATGGAGCTTATTTACTAAGGGTCGTGGATCGCACTTTGGTTGGACTATTTGCCGTTGTCGGGGATCGCAGCTTGATTGATTTTTGTCGCAGCTGTGCTGCCTTCCATGCTACACAAGTCGGGGGACGTGTCGTCAGATGATCCGACTGATTCGGACTGAGAGCGAGATTTAACTTTCAAACTGTGTCGCAAGACAATGCACCACAAAGGAGGTGAACTCCGTCGGACTTGAGCGGGGAAGCGACACATGCAGGATATCGGGCACACAATCTTACTGAAGCGCGGCAGATGTGCATTATATACGGACAATGCACTTTCAGTGAACTCCGCGGACGGGTAAGTAAATGGGCCCCAATATGTCTGCGTTTCATGATGGCAAAATCTGAAAACTATAGACACGACGGAGCGCTAGTGCTGTGGCCACAATTTGAGAGAGCAATGAGCTACTGCAAGCTATTGCACAACACCATACATATCACACCAAAAGTTTTTCTTTTTCAAACAAACTTTTTCATTCACTGCACCTTCATACCAATTCTATTCACTAACATCTAGCTAACGGAGTAAGGTGATGCAAACTCGATTCAAGGAGCATAGTGCTCGTGTGCGCTTACCACGCACTGCCGCTATCAGATACCTCCCAATACAAGGGCCAGCCTCTGCAGAACCTCCTAATACACGTTCCCTCCACTGCAGAACCCCCAATACACCTGCCATCAGCCACAGAACCCCCAATACATGCGCCAGCCACCGCACCACCCACCAAAGCGCCAGCCGCGCCGCGAACCTCCGAACAGCGCCACCCTGCGCGAACCTCTCCAAAACCACACACACACACGCCAAACGCTGCAGAACCTCCCAATACACGCACCAGCCATGGCAGAACCCCCAAATACAAGCACCAGTCGCCACAGAGCCCCCCCCAATTCTCAATTCCCCGCATTAAGCGCTGCACAGAATTTTCCCAATACATGACCTGTGCCACAGAACCTTCCCATACACACCCCAGCGCGCGCAGAATTTCCCCCTACACATGTCATTCACTGCAGAACCCCCTGAAACATGGCCAGTTGGCACAGAACACCCCTATACACATTACAGCCGCCGCAGAACCCCCCAATACATGTGCCAGCTGCTGCAGAACCCCCCAAAAACGGACCAGCTTCTACAGAACCTCCCAATACCCGCAGCATTTTGTGTATATATAAGTCTATATAAGTCACTATTAAGTTGTGTTTCTTTTAAAAAAGATAGTGTTATTCTGTATCATGGAGGCAGTACTGATCTCTTTCTCTGCGCTTTACATTTTGATTTCGACCCATTTATGAACAGTTTGTGTGGAGTTTAGTAACTCGCACCCACATCACTCCTAGTCCACTCCTACGTTGTTTGTTGACCCCGACCCGCCACACTGAATGGGCCCCCCTTTTACAAGTTTTTTTGCGTGCCCAATAGTACTTTCCCAGTACTCGCTCCCTGTTTGTAGAACTCTTTAGGATTTCATTTATATAGTACTTTCACCTGTAATTCTTTTGTTCCATATGGCTGTATGGTCTACATAAGGTTAGAAATGTCCCCCTCAGATTACTGTGAAATCTTCCTATTTGCTGAAATTAACGGTATCTGTTTGTATCTTTGAATATTGTGTTCTTGATATTGAAATCCTTAGATTATGAAATTTTACATTGTTTACGTTTGTATTTATTAGCTGTAGGTCTATCAACACATACACATATTAATATTAACGGTCATGTCTTAGGGCTCCAGCTCTTATGAGACCCAATGGCTTGGTTACTGTGCTTCTAACCACCCCCAGTGGATATAGTATTGATGGGTGTTTCACGAACAGCCAGCACAAGAGACGGCTATTTTGCGTACGTCACTAACAACATCCTAACATTCATCACGCCCCCTTTAAACCCCCCTAAAATCAGGTTAAAAGTGGTGTGGCGTGGGGTGCCTGATTGGCCTGTGGCTCCTATTACAGGCAGAGTCCCCCCCCCTTTGGGCCCCAAAACCCCTTAAAGTAAAGACCCCGACTGACAGCACGACTCATAGTTTAAGACGGACACTCTCCCACTTGGACCTCTGGTGAAGCTCCCTCTCTGGATTTACTATAGTCCCAGGCTGCAATGATCAGCTGTAAGGTGTAATGAAGCTTTATTGTCATGTAAGAATCCCTGGTCCAATTACTAGCAAAAATTTTGAAACTCCATATTGTGTCATCTTTGCTGAGTCCTGAAACAATTCCTTTTTTCTAGAACTTCAGTTATAAATATACATTTTTCGACTTACATACAAATTCAACTTAAGAACAACCTTTCCGTGACTGACCTGTATAATCGTTGTTTTTTCTAATATATAGGTTGAGCCTTTTCAGTGAGTCAGCGAGCCGGCCTCTTCTTCACTGAGTGAGCCTAATGAGCACTCGCTAAGAAAAGAGCATGACTTCCCACATCACTACAGTGGAATCCATAGATCAAAATTTTTTTTTTTGCTTTTTACAAAATTTTAGCCTAAAAGTTGAACACAACAAAGGAGCGCTGAGCGGCCCACAGTGGGGTAATTTAAATTATTCAGTTTTTGGCGGACCTTTTTTGTTTTTTGGCTGCACAGTATTTATGTGTTGGTTGCCAAAATTAAGGCTGCTAAGGTCATAAAAAATGTACAAGAAGCTGCTTACTAACTAGACCGCCTAGCGCAACCCCATTGCTTTAGCAGTGATAAACTGTAGCTTTATCGAACCCTCCACATTAACGCACAGACACTGCCACCGCGTGCAATAGGGATGAAACACCTAAGATTGTATAGGAACACCGGCACCCTTCGGACCACCCGACAAATACGCCTGAACGCTTTTGGCCGCGTATGGCGTTCCTATTGTAGTCTGATCGTCATAGGGTTTCCGATCTGCTAGCATTTTATCAACTGCGCTAAAATGGGGTAGCGAGTGCCCTTTTTTATGGGGGACAGGTCCTCTTTAAGTTCTATTTCACCTTCATGAAAGTGGAGTCATTTCGACTCTTGCTTCGTGACCAATATAATTTACATCTCTCCTTTTGTGTCCAGTTTATTTATTCATTTTAGAGTACGCAACCTTTTAGTCCCAGGCCTGTTTTAAATTTGCCCTGTGTCTTATAGGATGGCCTTATATTCTTGTTATATAACTTTGGGACGGCTTTAACATATCCGGGGATTTTGAGATTGCTTTTCTCCGTCACCATTGTACTTCAAAGTAATATAAACATTTTGATGATATCTTTATGTGTTTAGTTATGAAAAAAAAAAAAAATTTGGCAAGATTTCTAAATTTATTCATTTCAAAGTTCAAAATGTTCTGCTTTTCAGGCAGATATCATAGCACCCAAGTAACTTTCAACTACCATTTCCCGGAATGTCTGGCTTTATAATCGCACAGGGTTTTATGCATCTCGTCTCTTTTCTATGGTTGTTATGAGTTCAGATTTTTCGCGGGTGCGATTATTTCTCTATCTGCATTTCTTCTCATTTTTATGCAATCACCACATAACCCTTATTTTAGAGGCACATGCCAGTTCCTAAGTGACTTTGCGAGTGCCTACCATAACAGTGGCATAAAAACCCCATTAATGTCATTTAGAAAACTACTCATACACCACCAATGTGATAAAAAATACACACTTAAGAAGTGTGTTTTAACCCGTCAAATGCTTCACAGGGGTTTTTAAAATCAGAGTAGCTCTAATTTACAAGCTTAATATTTTTTTAGACAATATAAATTAATTTTGGCCAAAATGAAACCGTCCAAGTATTATGACGAAAAACGCCACCAAGTTTGATACTCCAATTTTCTCCCCGAGTCTACGGTGCCCCATATGTGGTGGTTGACTGCTGCACAGTGCGCACGGCCGGACATAGAGACTTTTATGCACGAGCTTTAAAAATGTTTATATTTTTTCTGTAATTTGGATATTATGTTATGGAGGACATTTTTTTTTTGTGGCGATAGATCCACTTTTCAGGTACATCATTACGGGGGGGGGGCAGTCGGGGGGTTCCTAAGTGCGTCTATTACTATATTCTATAATCTTCATTTTATTAACCTACCTTGTTGTGACTTGGTGGTTAAGTAATAATTATCATCTAATACTTTTTTATTATTTAGGTTTTTAAAGCATTTTTTTCCCTGGACGTTCCACCGTACCATAAAAATATGTGTCTTATCTTTCCTTCTTTTCTATTGGGTCATCATGTGATTACGTGCGATACCCCCCCTTATATGGCATTTTTAGTGTTCACTTGTTTTGCTGAATATAGACTCAGTTTGGCTGAGAAATTTGCTTGTTTTTGTATTCACCCCCCAGTTTGTTTAACAATATGGGCAGACCATTTAGTTTTTTGTGTTACATAGTCTGTTTAGAAGCTTATTTTTGGGCGGGACAACGGTATTTTTCTTGTATTTATGTTGGGGATAACTTTCTACTTTTTTTGATCACTATTTAGGCGGTCAGATGTGAAAATTTCAGAATTTTTGTGAGCTTTTTTGTGGTTTTTTTTTAACGCACAACATAGGCGTTTTACTGTCTCACATCGGGTTTTAGTGATCCATCTTTATTTGTTTACGGTTGTTTACGGACATTGTGATACCCATATGTTTGGGGTTGTACGCGGATTTTCACTTTTTTTATGTTTTATTTGATTACTCCATGGGATCGGACTTCAGGGACTTTTATTCTTTTTTAAATATTTTTTTTTTCTTTCACTTTTATTTTACAAAGTTTTCTTTTACTGTTTTACTTTTTGTCCAGGGTGGGAACTTCCCAATCAGTGATCATTTATTCATTTATATAACTGCAATCTAATGTAACATGTTACCATAGTTACATGTCCATGCATTCTGCCCTAGGCTGAAAGAGGCACTGCGTTAGACTATCGTCTGCATCTTGTGTGTTTCGCTCTCTCGAACAGGAATGCCTTCTCTAAGGCAGCCCTGGGGTCCTTACTATCGGCTTTTCTTTCCTCCGCACAGGTGTTGCCATGGTAACGTTCGGTACACCTATTATCACGTGCCAGCACGGAGTGGTGCCGATCGTCACGCCGACTTCACCATTGACACCAGCCCGTCACTATGACGCCGTCGTGTCCTATAGGTTACCACATAATCACATCATGACCTGAGCCCGTGCGATGTCATGCCGCCCCGGATTCCGGCGTTAACCACAGCGCTAGCTGGTAGGAATCCCACCGTAACAAGCCGGGAATCACGATAGTCGCGATCTCGGCTGTTACGGTGGGATATCGGCTACCGCTTACAATCCCTGTGGCATCGCAAAGGCTCAGCTTCATGCCAGTCCACGCCCTGCAGGTGATTCTACGTCCCTGTGCGGAACACCACCCGCATCCTATGACGTAGAATCACACCAAGGTGCAGAAGAGGTTAAGCCCATCGTGATACAACTAAAAAACAAACTCAACAGTATCTTTTTAAACCCACCAATTCATGCGCCAAAAAAGAACCTTGTGACACACATACTAACTGAGCCCAAATGTTGGCGGGGCCGATGATAGCCACAACTACTCCGTGTGAAGGAGCTTCAATTAGGGTGTGACACCCTGTGAGCTCATTTTTTATTACGGCACAGTTTCTTTGGGTGTGCGTTTTTCAGATCTGTCGCCAAACAAAATGCATGCATTTTTGACTAGTATATTGAACAAAGATAATGGTGCACATCCATGTCCAAATACGCACCCTTCCCTACGTTATATTTACGAATCCATGCTACTGCGCATGTGGCTCCAGCTCTTCAGTGCAGGAAACGCTCTCTTAATACTATGGAGATTTTCTCGGCACATCATTTGTCTTTATCTCCCTCTCCAGTAGATTAATCTCTCTCCTCATTTTGCGTCTTTGATATTTTCCTTATTCTTCTCTCCAACATTTCCTCAAGTTCATCCGTCTTTCTTCTGTGTGGTGAACTAACCTCTGCTCTTCTGTGTGGTGAATCTACCTCTGCTCTTCTGTGTGGTGAATCTACCTCTGCTCTTCTCTGCGGTGAATCTACCTCTGCTCTTCTGTGTGGTGAATCTACCTCTGCTCTTCTGTGTGGTGATCCTACCACTCAGCCCTCTGTGGCGGGAATCTACCTCTGCTCTTCCTGTGCGGTAATCTCTACCTCCCTGCTCTTGTTGGTGAATCACCTCACTGCTCTTCGTGTGGTGAATCTACCTCTGCTCTTCTGTGTGGTGAATCTACCTCTGCTCTTCTGTGTTCGTCGAATCTACCTCTGCTCTTCTGTGTGGTGAAATCTACTCTGCTCTTCTGTGTGGTGAATACCTCTGCTCTTCTGGTGTGGTGAATCTACCTCTGCTCTTCTGTGTGGTGAATCTACCTCAGCTTCTTTCTGTGTGGTGAATCTACCTCTGCTCTTCTGTGTGGCTGATCTACCCCTCTGGCTCTTGTCTGTGGTGGTGAATCACCTCTGCTCTTCTGTGTGGTAGCACTGCTACCTCATCTCTGCTGTGTGTGCTAGAAATCATACCTCTGCTCTTCTGTTGGTGAATGTCTAGCTCTGTCGCGTTTCTGTCGTGTCAGGTGGCATTAGTCTTCTACTCTCTGAGCATCTGTCTTGTGTGTGAATCTACCTCGGCCTTCTGTGTGGTATCTACCTCTTCTCTGCTGTGGGGTGAATCTACCTCGGCTCTCTCGTGGGGAATCCTACCATCACCCTCACTTGTTGCCCGCCCTCTTACCCTCTCCCCCCCCCCCCTGCTCCCCGACCTGTGTGGTGAATCTACCTCTGCTCTTCTGTGCGGTGAATCTACCTCTGCTCTTCTGTGTGGTGAATCTACCTCAGCTCTTCTGTGTGGTGAATCTACGCTAGCCTCTTTCTCCTGCGGTGAATCTACATCTGCTCTCTGTGTGTTTGAATCTACCTCTGCTCTTCTGTGTGGTGAATCTACCTCTGCTCTTCTTGGGTGGGACTCTACCCTCTGCTCTTCTGTGTGGTGAATCTACCTTCAGCTCTTCTGTGTGGTGAATCTACCTCAGCTCTTCTGTGTGGTGAATCTACCTCTTGCCTCTTCTGTGTGGTGAATCTACCTCTGCTCTTCTGTGTGGTGAATCTACCTCAGCTCTTCTGTGCGGTGAATAAACCACCTCTGCTCTTCTTTGGCGGTGCGAATCTACCCTCTGCTCTGCTGGTGCGTGTTACGAATCTTACCTCAGGCTTCTTCTCTGTGCGTGTGACATCTACCCTCGGCTTCTTCTGTGTGGTGAATCTACCTCGGCTCTTCTGGTGTGGTGAATCTCTGCCTCGGCAGCTTCTGTCTGATGCGGGTAGCAATCTACCTCTGCTCTCTGTGGTGTGAAATCTACCTCAGCCTTCTGTGTGGGTGATCTACCTCATGCGATCGTTCCTTCGTTGAAATTCTACCTACATGCTCTGAACTGTGGGGTCCTCAACACTACCTCGGCTCTCAGTTAGTCTTGTGCGTTGGTCACAACTACCTCTGCATCCTATCCTTGTACTTGGTGATACTACCTCTGCTCATCTTCTTTCTTTTCTTTGCGGTCTCTTCGACATTTGCCAGTGCTGGCCAAGAAGGGGCGGAGTTAAATGAGGGCCACCGACTAGCAAGATGCAGCCTCTCCTTAGCCTAAGCTTTGGTTGTCTGCACCTATTCAATACAACAAGAAACAGAATATAAAACAGGATACCGGTGTATAGAGGATAATATCCCCTATATGAGGGGGGGGGGGCGGTCGGCGAGATCACAGAGTATATAGATCGCTAAACTAAACACAATTCTCAGGAAGCTACAACTACAGGCTATTTAATGATATTGGTTTAAATATACCACATCCATGATGAACACACAGGTTATATAGAGGTATATACACTATGAGGAGACACCACGGTAATAGAGGTAATATACACATGCGGAGGACACCACAGCTATATAGAGGTAATATACACATATGAGGACCACACAGGTATATAGGAGTAATGATACACATATGAGGAGACTACGTGGGGTAATTACATCTGGTAGACACAATATAAGGTATATACACTTGAGTAGACACACAGCTATATAGAGGTAATATACAAATGAGGAGACTCACAGGTATATAGAGGTATGACTCACATATGAGTAGACAACAGGTATATAGAGTTATATAATACATAGGTATGGAGACCACACAGGTATAGGTAATGTACAATGGAGTGACATCACATAACATATGAGGAGACCAACACGGTATATATGAGGGTTTTTTTTATACTAGAATCACATGATAGAACACACAGGTATTATAGACGGTAATATACCTACACATATAGGAGACAACAGGTATAAGCCCACTACGAGAGGTACTAAGTCCTACCCACCAGTCTAAGTAGAGAGCACAGGTACCCATTACCTAGCATAGGATACAAAAGATCGACACAGCAAGTCAAAACCCAGTATATAGAGAGTCATAGGACTAACACTCCACTGCTAATGAGACGACAAACTCAAGTCATTCACATGCCATCCGGGTAAGTATAACAAGTGAGGGACACAACGGTATATAGCGATAATCATACACATATGAGGAGACCACACCAGGGACGTATATAGAGTGTAATATACACATATGAGGAGACCACAGGTATATAGAAGGTAATATCAGACATTTCACATATGCGTGACCAGGCGTCTTCGACTCCATGCGAGACAATTCCTCGTTTCCGCATGGGCATTGGTACATTTTCTTACTTCCTCCGGTCCGTGGTGGGCCAGACGTCCTCGCCCGGATGCTGCATGAATAGATGTATAGTTTTACAGTGTCAAACTCAGCCCCTACAACATTGCATAACAAAATGCAAATAATATGCCCACCATTAGTAATAACCACCATGACAACCAACAACCAAAGCAAAGCCACCAGAGCTAAAGCAAAAATAGGAGTCCATGTATAACACTTAGATAAACTTTATTCCATACAGAAATTCATACCAAAATACAAAACAGCCTTTTCTGTAGGCATTTTCCATATGATAGTATTTACACATGTAATGTTTCTATAGCTGTGATGATAGGCTCTATATTAGTAGGGCCTTTGTATCTTGTATAGCCCCCCCCCCGTTCCCTTGAATATGAATTGCCCTGAATAATTTGATTCATGTATTTGGTATCAATGAAATTCATTTTATCAAATTTTTTTTATTACATGGACCTCCTATTTTTGTTTTAGTTCAAAAGTTTTGCATAAAACATACCCAAACACATTTCTAGTTAACTTCGCCTCGGTGGCCTGCACGGTTGGGACTAGTGAAGCTAATTAGAACACCCCTGCTTCACTGCGCCAATGGGCTATAGAGCTAATAGCTCAATGTCGCAGTTATCCTATCGGATGATATATTGTTAAGGCCCCCCCCCCTGCTGCCTTCTTTTCCCCCCCCTAGCCCCCTTCCTCTCCTTTTTTCTTCCCGGCCTTCCCGTTCAGGGCGAAAGTTGTAGGGGGAATTTGGAAGTTGCTGGTCAATTCAACCTTCTCATAAATCTGTCTAGGTCGGGACCTCGGTTTTGGTCTTTCGCTCGTTACCTCCCTGTAGTCCTTATATTCTCCGGCTTCCACCTCCTTCAAATGCGAGAGGAGCGTGGGGGACATGCCGATGTAGTCCAATTGTGCTCATACACTCAATATCCAGCTCAAGTTTCCCTGACGTACTACTGGCGCGACACAAATTATTACCTCCAGACCCCCCTAATCCGTTCACTACCACAAACTGTGAAAACCATACTAACTTCGAGTATAAGCCGAGGGTGGCAGAATTCATTGGTCACACACCCCCCCCCCCCCCCCCCTATATTGCCAGCAAGCCCCATGTAGTATACAGCCTGCCCCTGTAGTATACAGCCAACCTGCCCCCTGTAGTATACAGCCAGCCTGCCCCCTGTAGTATACAGCCAACCTGCCCCCTGTAGTATACAGCCGACCTGCCCCCTGTAGTATACAGCCAGCCTGCCCCTTGTAGTATACAGCCAGCCCAGCCTGCCCCCTGTAATATACAGCGAGCCTAGCCTGCCCCCAGTAGTATACAGCCAGCCTAGCCTGCCTCCAGTAGTATACAGCCATCTCAGCCTGCCCCCAGTAGTATACAGCCAGCCCATAGTATGGGAAACTGGGAAAACCTATTGACTCGAGTATAAGCCAAGGGTGGGAAATGCATTGGTCACAGTCCCCCCCCCTCCAGTATATAGCCAGCAAGCCCCAAGTAGCATATAGACTGCCAGCCCCCTGTAGTATACAGCCAGCCCAGCCTGCCCCCTGTAGTATACAGCCAGCCCAGCCTGCCCCCTGTAGTATACAGCCAGCCCATAGTATGCGTCGGCCAGGAGATAACATGGCCGCGCGCTGCCGGCTGTTACAGAAGGCGGAAGAAAGAAGAGGAGCTGCGCTGACATCAGGGCCGCAGAGGGTGAGTATATAAGTTTATTATTTTTATTGACTCGTGTATAAGCCCAGGTGAGGTTTTTCAGCACATTTTTCAGCACTATACACAAGTATATATGGTATACATATTTGTTTTTTTTATTGAGAACACACAAAGCTTATATACAGGTCAATTTGGGACCCTAAACCACATGTCCATATGGATCTGTAGTTGGTTAAGGGTCCCAGATTGACAGGTTCCCTTTAAAGGGGTTTTCCCAGGAATCCACAGGATAGAGCCTAACTTGCTGATCGGCGGGTGTCTCAGTGAGAAGACCCCCACAGACCACGAAAACGAGGGGTCCGATGGGGTCCCAGTTACCTCAGTCGGACCCCTTGGCCTTGCATGACTGTTCTGCCTCATTCATCTCTATGGAGCTGACGGAGATCACCGAGTACGCTGTGATCTGAGACCCTCATCGATCAGCAAGTTAACTTTGATCTGTTGGAAAACCCCTTTAATAATGAAAGACAATGAATAATATGAACACTAGAGGGCGATAGTGCTGTGCACTCTGGTTACAAATAAATGAGCTCCGGACATTAGTAGCTTTAAGGAGTAGTCGTAGTTTTATGTAGTAGTAGAATTACAAGATCCTCTCCAAATATTCCACAATCAGCTTTGAATGGTATAACTAAAAAATGGAAGGAACCATATAGCATCTTCTTGTAGACCATGTAAAGTGATTGTAAGGTTAGCCATCCATATTAGCTGCCCACTGGTCTCGCATCTCTCTCTGGTCTCTCCAGAACGGACTCCACCGGGCTGACAGCTGTGATTTTCTGCTAGGAAGGCTTGGTGATATAGGAAGGCTCTCATCCTGGGGTCTCTAAGGAGTAATTCAAGTGACTCACTGTGCAGAATCCCAAAACTTAGAACCACCTTCTCTGTGTACATGCCGCCCCAGCCTCCAAAACTGCTGCTGCTCCTTACAGAGGCAGGCTCCATGCAAACGAACGGACATCGCTCCCCATAGATGCCTGCGGCACCTGGTCACGGGGAAGGGACCACCTTTTGTCTCACCGCGCCGTGACCATGCATGGAAAAATATAGGACATATTCCATATGGACCAATGTGGAATGCTTTGTGCAGCGCTGCGTAATCTGTAGGCGCTATATAAATAAAGAATTATTATTATATTCTTCAGTCGAACGGCGCTGGCCCCACTATCAGCACATTGTAATGAATGAGGAGGAAAATCCCCATATGCTGCCATACTGTAGTATGGCAGTATATGATATGATTGATCAGACAACCTAGGGTTAAAGTACCCTAGGTAGTCTGAAAAATAGTAAAAAGAAAAATAAAAAAAGTAAAAAAATAATAATAATAATAAAAAACCATAAAAATTCAAATCACCCCCCTTTCCCTAGAACTGATATAAATAAACAGTAAAAATCATGAACACATTAGATATCGTCGCGTCAGAAAATGCCCGAACCTATCAAAATACTGCGTTTAACCCCGTAACGTAAAATAGCGGCCAAAGCCGAAAACGGCACTTTTTTGCCATTTTTTGAAAAATATTTAAAAAATCTATAAAAAGTGATCAAAAGGTCGTACAGTCCTAAAAGTTATATCATTAAAAACATTATCAAATGTCGCAAAAAATTACACCACCCACAGCTCCGTGCAACAAAGTTTTAAAAAGTTATTAGCGCCAGAAGATGGCAAAAGCCCCCCCAAAAATTGTACGGGAGGTTTTAATTTTTGTAAATGTATGAAAACATTATAAAACCTATACAAATTTGGTATCACCGTAATCGTACCGACCCAAATAATAAAATAGAGATGTCATTTGTGGCGTGAAGTGAAAGCCGTAAAATCCAACCTCACAAGAAAACGGTGCAAATGCGTTTTTTCACCATTTTCACTGCATTTGGAATTTTTTTTCCGCTTCCCAGTATATGGCATGGAATATTCAATGCCATCACTATGAAGTGCAATTTGTTACGCAGAAAACAAGCCGTCACAGAGATCTTTACATGTAGAAATAAAAAAGTTATAGATTTTTGAAGGTGGGGAGTGAAAAATGGAAATGAAAAAACAAGAAAGGGGCCCGGTCCTTAAGCGGTTAATTATGATACAGAAACTATAGAAAAAAAATCAAATGGCAGAACTATATACACCAAAATAGTTAAAGAACTGACAAGGGTTTGTTTCCTCCCCCTTCCTGTTGACATAGATGCGGCTTGTTAGATTGTTTGAATGACTTGCACTGCTGCTATGTGTCAACCGGAAGCCAATTTCCTCACTCATCAGACTCTGAAATAAATAGGAACACATTTTTTTTACAGGCAGTCCCCAGGCTACGTACAGGAGAGGTTCTGTAAGTTTGTTCTTAAATTGAATTTGTATGTAAGTCATAACTGTATATTTTATAATTGTAGCCCCAACCAGATTATTTTTGGCCTCTGTGACAATTGGATTTTAAAAATGTTGGGTTGTCATAAGAACCGGGATTAACAACAAAACTTAATTAATGACACATTTAATAAGGTTATAGCATTTTTTTGGTAGCCTGGGACTAAAGTACAGTAAATTACCAACATCCAGAGGTCCGTTTGTAAATAGGGGTCATCTGTAAGCCGGGTGTTCTTAAGTAGGGGACCGCCTGTACTTTATTATTTGAAAAATGTGTTCTTTAGGGTTCTGTATGAATTGAAGCAATACTGCTAATGGACATAATTGGAGATAGAACACTGCTCAAAGTAAAGGGAACACTTAAACAACACAATAATAATAATAATAATAATCTTTATTTATATAGCGCCATCAAATTCCGTAGCGCTTTACAAATCATAGACAATATCCAGGAGTTGACTAATGCTAAGAGGTGATCCCTCTGGAGAATGCCCAGGCATTTGAAGGGAGGTCATACAGGCACATGGAGGCCACACACACTACTAAGCCTCAACAGGTGTACACCCAGGCACTGAAGGGAGGTCATACAAGCACCTGAAGGCCACACGCATTATTAAGCCTCAACAGGAGTGTGTCCAGGCATTGAATGGAGGTCATACAGGCACATAGAGATCACACACACTACTGAGTCTCATCAGGAGTATGCCCAGGCATTGTAGGTAGGTCATACAGGCATGTGGAGGACTCACACACTACTGAGCCTCATCAGGAGTATGCCCAGGCATTGTAGGGAGGTCATACAGGCACGCAGAGATCACGCACATTACTGAGCCTAATTTCCTCGTCTTGAGTGATTTCCACTGAAGTTGGATTTGCCTGCAATTTGATTTTCCACTTTGACTTTGAGTATCCTTCCAAATCCAGACCTCCATTGGATATTAATTTTGATTAGTTTTATATTGTTATACACATTCCACTATGTATAATTGGAATATTATATTTTTTGACATCTATTATGTGATATTTTAGGATTTTTTTTAGAAGTCTATTTTTTTCAGACCCAAGAACTGTTTAACCGTGCCATTTAAACCGAACGATGGGGGGCTCCCCTCCATGATCGCCCCCCAAGTGTCGGAAGTGCAGATCATTGTTATGGCGCACACCTTACAACCTCTGGTTTTGGCCTATATTAGGTTTTAGTGAGCACACACTGTTGACTACCATGCCTCGATATGTTGATGAGATAAGGATAAGTTCTTTGTTATTTTTAGACCCCCTTGGCCCATATTGGGAAGAAAAAACATCCCGGGCAACCCCTTTTAAGGGCTTGATACAAAGTTTTATACATGAAACCCATGTATTGTATCGAATAGTTCCTTGTCTCCCCAGTGACCTAATGTAAAAGATTCTGTATGACCGTCATCTCCCGAAATACATTTTTTCCCTTTGGTTCATCACAATATGTAAACAAAATTCCGCAAGACCAGGAAATGCGTGATTATCTTCGGATTGAATACGTACATTGCTTCATTTAGGAAATGCTACGTATTGACAAGTCAGGTGAGTTCACAAACGATTTCTAGCGCAATCTCCGAGGAAGGTCGATGACTCACACAAAACAAGAAGCAAGTATTACCGAAAGATCTCCTGAGTCACAGTCACATGGACCGATAAGAGTTTTTCTGTAAATCCTGTAACTCTGCAAAGAACAGACAAAAATCCTCGTCTTAGTACTTGAAACATTCAAAAAAACATCTAAGTGTAATCTAGGGAAAAAAAATCTCAAAGATCACAGCCAACGTGTAGACATTGCTACCATTACTGGAGGAATGTTCATGGAGAAGAACATCTGATGGAATGCAATTTCATGCTTGATCAAGCTGCTCAAATTTCCAGTTTCATTACCACTTGGTTGATTATTTCTGGCAACTTTCATTCACATATGAGGTCATTTGAGTATCTTCTTCTCTTATTCTATCCCTGAGATATAATATTCCCTTAAGTTCTTGGCTTTCTTTGACTCTTAGCTCCATTCCTGGTCACTGTTTTGGTTTTCTAGCTGGTTGTATTCAGATCTGGCAATTATCAATAAATTTTATTTGCCATCAGATACCAAACTGCCCGTGACTGATCTTATCTTGACATGCAGGTCGTTATTACCGATGGAAAGTTCTCCTGAGGACAGCATCTTGGCACCAACCTGCCATAAAACTAAACCTTTACGAGGGTTATCTTTATGTTAACGATCCACTTATTGCTGGTTGACCTATGCCATGGGAGAAAATGAAAGGAAATAAGCCATTTCCAGACCCCTATAGCAGAAGATGACAATACAAGTCCAGTAAAATGTCATCAACAATCATGAAGTTCCAGTATGGAGCTCAGGAAGCTGGTGATTCCCATGGAAGACACAGACTTCCCACTCGAGTGCATTTTAAATTTACGTCAACTTTTTGAAAATAAAAAAAAAATACCTGTAAAAAGTCCAAATAATGTGCCATCCAGTCTACTCAACACAATGGGGATCTGCATAGAGTATATGTGCTGGAACGTCTCATGGAAATTTCGGACACAAAACAACCCACAGATCTTTAGTGCCTAGTGGTTTAGTGTCCCAAATCGTCCTGTCCAATTTTATAAATGGACGTTAAAAAAAAAAATATTATACTCGCCTCCTACCTCGTTGCCTTCAGCGTCTGCGCTTTGCATCAATTGAAGCTTCGGCTCCCTAGCTTCACCGTGCAAGCAATGAAACCGGGGCATTATCTTGGCTTGATGTATAAAAGTTTGTTTTAAAAAATGTTTTCCACGCGATTGTCCAAAGGTAATCGGATCTATCTCCGACTTCTGGATATGGTTTAAGAGATCTGTACTAAGATCTTACTAAGGGCTCCACGGCCGCACTTTTGTTGGGTTTCCCCGACTTTTTCCGCTTTGCGCTGAATTCCGCCTGGATTTTGGCCACGCGATCGGATTTCGGCGCAATTAAACCGGCATTCAATCGACAGAAATCGGGGGCCGTGGCCTTCGGAAAACCCGATGGATTCGGAAATGATGCAGAATTTAAAAAACAAAAAGTGTCGCAAAATCAAGCACTTACATGCGCTGGGGAGAAGATGGTGAACTCCGGCGGACTTCGGCGCAGCAGCGTCACATGCAGGAACTCGGGCGCACCACCTTAGTAAATCACCGGAAGACCCGAATCCTCATCGGAGAACGCACCGCTGGATCATGACAGGTCCGGGTAAGTAAATGAGCCCCATAATTGTAAATGCAGTCTGTAGGGTCTGTATTGTCAGCATAGATGGTGAATATAGACTCCACAAACGCGAGAAAGGGATTAATCTCTCTCTAGTATTAAATATGAAACACTCCTCCAGGACTCTTATCATTCTTGAGGTATATTAAGAGTGGTTTATCATTGACGTGCTGGCTCTCCATACATAATCACTATGAGAGGATAAGCTATCGGAAATTGTGAGTGAAATGGGAGAGAGGTCTGACCGTCTGATGTCCCCAATGTGTGTCTTCGGCCCTGTCTAAAATGGATCCATCTGTAAAAATAAGCTTCATGCGGGAGTTATTTTTATGTCTATTTGAAAAAATGGTGTAATCTCTCTCCCCACTGCGTTGTAATCTCCAAATATCATAAAGATCGTAAGACCAGGTTAGGTATTTGAGGGTAAACCACCTGTGAGTTAAGGCCGCCCAAGTAGTGGTAACAAGAGAGGGGTCACAGATGGCGTTGAAGTCACCAGCAATAACTACAGATCTATATTTCTCCTTGGATAGCAATTTAAAGAGCTTCCTGGTAAAGACTCCTTGGGGCTCATTCACTAAGGGTCAGTCGGACGCATTTCCGTCGATTTCCGTTTTGCGATGAATTGCGCCAGGATTTTGGTGTACGTGATTGGATTTTCATGCATCGGCGCCGGCTTGCACGCAACAGAAATCGTGGTGGGGGGGGGGAGGGGGCGTCGGACAACCTGACGGAATCGGACTACGCGCGGGATTTAACATTTAGAATTGTGTCACAAGCCATGCACTTACAAGCACTGGGAAGAAGCAGGTGAACTCTGGCGGATCTTGGCGCAGAAGCAACGGATGCAAGACTCCCATCTTTTTTTGTAGAGAATGAGGAGGTTATGATCGAGGTGAACTTGTGATGGGACAATTTGGGGGGATGTCTGCTTGGGAATTGAGTCTCTTGTACACAGAGAATATTTAATTACTCTTGGAAGGCTTCTTTATAAAGCAGAGATCTTGGAACCGGGCAGTTAATTCCCTTAGCATTGATAGTCTCTATCTTAATCCCCATTTCCAAGACTGAAGGAGAAGCCTCTCCCAGATGGTCAACATCCCAAACCATTAGTATACATAGCACTAAGGCCCTTTGCAAGCAGTACGGAAGTACAGATGTAGGTTGGGTGTAGATACATTTGGCCACATTACACAATAAAACTGTTAAACTGAATTACAAACACTGAAATGTAGGCACCACTAGTGTTGCCAAAGTCACCAAAGGTGTGTTTTCAGATGGGAAGGAATTCCCATTCATTGGTGCTTATATAGAGGAGAACTGCATATTATTCACATCTCCAGTGGAAACAGACTTACATCTACATTACAGCCCCTAGAGTTCTCCCACCTTCTGCCCGTCCCGAACAAGGCGCTGAGGGTGGTCTTTTCCAGAAGATGTGGTGGATCTTTTCACGCTTCAAGGAGACTGAGTCCCTCTTCAAATGTTTAGACAACATGAACGTGGTTGTTTCTAAGGATGAGTATTTTTGTAGGGATCTCATGCTTTCTCAGGGTAGAGTTAATCGACTGTAAACCTTCCGGGCTTGCAACGTGGCTGTAGAGAGGTCCACAAATAGCTTAATTTCTTCTTAAGGCGGTGGTAGGGATAGCAAAATGCAATCCCTACCATGAAGGTACATCCCTTGGGACAGATTCAGGAAGAATAGCCGGTGTAGGGACTCTGTGAGCCCTATGGATGCAGTCAGTCAGGGAGCTTCTGGACATAGGAGTGGAGATATTCTCCATATTGGCTTTAGTTTGTGACACTCTGTCACCAATATCGTTAACCACTCTCTGAATTGGGACAGTCGGGCAGGATAGATCCTTATGTAGTGAGGAGCGGACGGCCTCTAACATTGCTTTAAGCTTATCCTCTGAGACCATTCTATCTGACGTTTAATACTTAGCAAACTTATATGGTGTTTCATGCTGAATAACAGACGCAGCCTCCAAGTAGGGATTGTTATCAAGCAACTTCTGCCTTTGGCGGGACTTGTAGATGGCGAGAAGCTGAAGAATTGGGGCCTAGCTGTGAGCCATATGCAGAGTTAGAGTGAAGCGTGGGAAGCGTGCCATATTGTGGGAACCTTGCGGCGGGGTTAAGTCCCATTTTTCCGGCATCTGGAAGGGAGATGCATCCCCTACACTCTCTTACCTGGAGGTCCGGCTGTAAGTGGGAGCTTAAAGGGGTATTCCCACAAAGACAAGTTTCTTATATGTACTCAGGATAACAAAATACCCTGATAATCTAACCACATTGTCACCCCATAGAAGTAGAGGGATCATGAAGTGTCTGCTTAGAGAGTCCCTGCCCACAGCCTGGGATTTTACACTTAGCAGCCTAGGGAGTAAAGGAGCTAAAACAGCAATAACATTGTAAAGTAAAGGGTTAAAAATGATCTTTATTGTGTAAACATCACTGGGGATTGAGATTTGAGAATTTTCTTTCATTGAAAAACCCCTTTAAAGACTTGCTCCGCTGCTGCCTTATTGCGTCCACGTGGTCGCGGTTGGTGAGGAAGAGCCGCGGCCGTCTTGCTGCCTCGTGGGGTCGCTAGTAAAAAAAAAAAAATCAGCTTGGTGCTGGGTCCGCCGCCGTTTCTTTTCCTCCCCTCCTGCTGTACTGAAGCTCTGGGCATCTTGGAGGGTTAATCGCTGATGGTTAAGTGGGGTAATTTTCTGTGGAGACTGAGTTCCTCTTTCATGCGGCCATTCCCGTCAGCGGCAAGACCACGTACATGGTTTTTGTTTTCTGACAGTTTTTTTGCATTTATTGTTTCTTTAGATCTTTTTGTGACACAAATTACGTCACACATTTAGAACCTGGAAAAAGCAGATCTATGAACCAGTACACCCCTTTCAGGATTTGCCGATTTACTTTTGATGCACATAAATTTATCTTATGGTGCGACTAATTCATAATGGCCATGCACCAAAATATATAATGGGGCACATTTACTTACCTGTCCGAGGAGTTCACCGAAAGTGCATTGTCCGTGTATAATGTGCTGTGCGGGGAGTCACTAAGATGGTGCGCCCGATATCCTGCATGTGTCGCTCCCCGCTCAGGTCCCCCGGAGATCACCTTCTTCTTCCCGGTGCATGTAAGTGCATTGTCCGTGTAACGCTGTCACACGGAAGCTGCGCCACAATCCGATCACGCGCGACACAATCCCAGCACAAACCCCTGTTAATTTGATCTGATCGGGCCAAGCACCTCGTTGTTTCATAATGCAATCCGCAATGTGTGAACACAGCCAGAGACTGCACACCTGGTGATGTTTTACATGTTGCAGCCTCTGATATGATTTCGATCTAGGTTTTCTGTCTTGTACTTTCTTTGTAGTTTTCTAGCACATAAAAAGCTTCTCATAATTATTGCACATTGATCCTCAATTAACCTCTAAGCTGCAGATATTATCGCTCACTCAATTAGTTGATAACTTGGCAAAGACGCACATAAGCCTAAATAATCATAGCCGGGGATACACGCAGCTGCTACAGGAACCATCAGGATTAGAGATGAGCGAGCACTAAAATGCTCGGGTGCTCGTTATTCGAGACGAACTTTTCCAGATGCTCGAGTGCTCGTTTCGAATAATGAGCCCCATTGAAGTCAATGGGAGACTCGAGCATTTTTCAAAGGGACCATGGTTCAGGAATAAAATGTGTTATTTAATTGAAAAAGAATGTCTTCTGATAAGTGATCAGATGTATGCAAACATCTGCAATCTATTCTTCACTGTTCCGCGCGTATATTATCTCCCGACAAGTTAGCAGATGTGAAGAACAGTGAAGAATAGAATAAAAACAGTGAACACAGGATCATTTAAGTGAAAAACACAGTGAAGAATAGATTGCAGATGTTCGGCACATCTGCTTACTTGTCGGGAGATACGCTGTCCCGGGATCCGCTGCTCTTCTTCCACTGAAGTCTCCCCGATGTCTCCGTGCTGCTCCCCGATGTCTCCGTGCTGCTCCCCGATGTCTCCGTGCTGCTGCCTGATGTCTCCGTGCCGCTGCCCGATGTCTCCGTGCCCCGATGTCTCTGTGCCGCTCCCCGATGTCTCCGTGCCGCTCCCCGATGTCTCCGTGCCGCTCCCCGATGTCTCCGTGCCGCTCCCTGATGTCTCCGTGCCGCTCCCCGATGTCTCCGTGCCGCTCCCCGATGTCTCCGTGCCGCTGCCCGATGTCTCCGTGCTGCTCCCCGGTGTCTCTATGCTGCTCCCCGGTGTCTCTGTGCTGCTCCCCGTTGTCTCTGTCCTGCTCACCGTGTTCTTCAATGTGTTCTTCACACATATATATTGTTCTTCACATACTATTTTGTTCGCACCGTTCCGTGCGTATCTTCCGACAAGTAAGCAGATGTGCCGAACATCTGTAATCTATTCTTCACTGTGTTTTTCACTGTGTTTTTCACTTAAATGATCCTGTGTTCACTGTGTTCACTGTTTTTATTCTATTCTTCATTGTTCTTCACTGTGTTTTTTTAATTAAATGCTCGATCTCGAGCAGGGGAAATACTCGTCCGAGCAACGAGCCGTTTCGAGTACCTTAATACTCGAACGAGCATCAAGCTCGGACGAGTATACCCGCTCATCTCTAGTCAGGATATCAGAAAAGGATTTAAACAGTCTCTTTTTATCTATTTTTTGAAATGTAAATTTGCAAAGGTGGACACTTCTATTTTTTTACCGTTTTCAACACAGATTTTGTTTCGTATTAACCTTTTCCCTAAATATTTCCACTAATTGTGGTCGAATAATACGATCATAATGTGACCAAATACTGTCACATTGCACTTTATGCCATCATACCACGAGTCAATAATATTCACATTATATATGTAAATGCTATCGGGAAATAAGGGCATATCATGTCTGAATAACCACCATAATATACAGTGAGTGAAACACATATTGAGCACATCACCAAGTAGATTTATTTCTATTAAATTGTGCTTCAATTGAATTTTTCACCCAATGATGGTAATGCAACAACCCTCACCAGGGCCTAGCCTTTCTTCAGTGGCTGTAGACAGCCGGGGCCCGGTCGTAGTGTTTGCTATTGGGACCGGATGACGGGCCTACAGCCTGGCAGGTTTCCAGCAGGTGGTGTGTGTAAGAAATATGGAGGGAGAGACTGATGCAATGAGTGTCTCCCTGAGGCAACGTCTGAGATGTATACACGGATCCCTAAGTGATGGAGGATGGGGAGCCCGTGATGGTGAAGCACCCTGATCCAGGGATTACACAGAGGCAACATTGTGTAAATTAACTAACAGTTCTTTATTGGAACTTGAATGGCATGTAACCGCCTAACATCAGCAGCAGCAGGTTCAGGAGGCTGGAAAGCTGGTAGAAGATAGCTGGTCCGCAAGAAGGGTTGCTCACAGCCTGGTAGTAGCTTCAGGTTGGGCTGGTAGATGAAGCCAAGTCCGGACAGTGGACCTCTGCTCTGGGGCTTATTCTCCTGACTGCCCTAAGGTGCCAGGCAGCTGGCCTGATGCACCTCTGCTTTCTGGTAGTGTGTCACTGGCTTGTGTAGCACAGACAGGTGCTACACTCTCCTCTGCTTTTGTTTAGACTGACTGAGTCTGACCGTGTGCACCCACCCACAAGGGGTTTTTTATACTCCCCTATTGAGCGGGCAGGACTCTCCAATCAGATTCCAGCTTGCTTTACAATAAGAACACAGCATATAATTGGTTACAGGCAATGGATATGTTAACTGTTCCCCTCCCAGGCAGTGGTTTCCAGCTGCAATAACAAAGTTTCCCACTTTTAGAGACCTCCTAGCAATGTGATCAGTCTCCCTAGGCAGCTTCTAACATGCAGAGGGCACTATTCACAACAACTACCTACCCTATGCATTGGCAGGGTTGTTGCAGTAACAACCCATCCAAACCACCCTGGCAAAGGAATCAATCCAGAGATGTCCATAAATGATGTGCAATAATGAGAAAAGACACGAGGAAAAGTATTGAATACATAAAGAGAGGTGCAAAAAGCCATGGAAAGTCATGACACCAGCCGAAATCTATTAGTAACGAGAAAGCAATTCTGACACTTAGTGAAAAGAAAATCAGCTGATTCAATAAATGCTGATGGTCAATAAAGCCACACAAGAGACCTCTCGCGATGAGTAAAACCAGTGATCTGAACCTTATTGTTTTAAAGTATTCTGATGGCACCAGTAACAGAATAATTTGGTAGCCACTAAAGGTTCCAAGAGAACTGTTGGGGTCATAATCCACAAGTGGAAAGGGCATCATTTCATCATAATTTCATTGCAGATGTTATTGGAAGTTTTTGATCACAAGGCAAGTTAAGAGTTGTTTTAGTAAAGATATGTCCCCAATTTTCTGGGACATTTTTGACAAATTTGCTTATGTCCAAGACCACGATCGGGTGCTCCCTGCAACATTTCATTACGGGGAGAAAAAAGAATTATCAAGAGTTGTCCAAAACCATAGTACCACCTATAGAGAGCTATAGGAAGACCTAGAATCAGCAGGTATAGCAATAATAAGTAATACGTTTACCCTCTATAGCCTCCATTGAATATAGACTCCATTGTCGAAGAAAAAGGCAAGCCGGTGAAAATCTGGGAGAATCAGATACAGAGAACAACATTGAACACTTTGGGTGCCATAACATACGTCATGTTGGAGGGCCAAAAGATAAAGCATAGCACCCCAAAACACCAAAGCAACAGTGAAGGTTGGAGGTGGGAACATTATGGTGTGGGGGTGTTTTTCAATATAAGGCACTGGCCAACTTCATCAAAAAGATGAATAGTCAAATGTACCAGGACAATCTTGCCGGAAATCAGCTGCCATCTACCAGGATGATGGAGATGCAACAAAGGGTGGACATTTCAGCAAGAGATCAATCCACAACACACAACCAAGGAACCTCTCAGTTTCTTTCATAGAAACAAAGTAAAGCTGAGATCGTGTGACCTGAATCCAACAGAAAATCTATGGAAGAAACTAAACTAAGAATTCATGGAAAGAGCCCAAAGAACCCACAGTGGAGAGTTTTTGTGTGGGCCAAAATCTCATCTGAGGAACACAGGACACTAGTTTCTCCGCTAGACGTCTTTAACCTGTCATCATCAAAAAAAAGGTTGTCCCCTGTGTCGATTCTCATTATTACACATAATTCGGAGACATATAGGGTAGAATTTTCTTGACAGTGTGGTTGTTACCGACATCTGGTGGGAATTTCATGTCAATTTGGCCACGTGTTCAGTACTTGGTTCTCCTGTATGTAAGTATTATACTACATGCAAAGTTCCTCTAAATTCCATACGAGAGACTGTGTATGTCATCTTCTAGCCCCGTGTTCCTATGTCAAGATTATGGTTCACTTCCATGTGCAAATATCCGTATTGCCCCCTCCCCCCCATGATATGAGGTAGAGGAGTAGCGATCAATGACTTCTGACTCTTCTTTGTTTCTGTGTTTTTCGAAGTTGACTTTCCATTATGAGATTAGTGTTAAAATCCAATTTAGCAATTGTGAAAATGACTTTACTGAGTAAACACTGACAATAGCGACTCTAATTATATTGTGTCACCGCCCGCAGGGAAACCAACAACACCTTCTATGAGGAGAATAGCACAAGGAATACTGTGAGAAAGTCCTGGGAATCCAGCGCAATGGGGAATTATATGACCAGTATGTTAAGGGGATTCCCGTAACTCTACAAGAAAGTCTTCTCAAATACTGAAAATATATTCCAGATGGTATAAAAACACAAAATACAGCTACATTTTGGGTTGTCTCGTGCCTTTCACCACCTAAACTCCTAAAACCCTAAAGTTGGAGTTGTTTGGAGATGTTATTGGAAGTTTTTCATCACAACGCAAGTTAAGAGTTGTTGTAGGTATGTCCCCAATTTTCTGGGACTGTCTTGACCAATTTGCTCATGTCCAAGAGTCCAAACAGAAGGACTTTGCAAACAGGACTCAGTTGTCCATAGACACATCCATGGTGGATCCTTGATGTACTATTATATTTTACTAATCTTGGCCGAGAGGGTAGACCATGCCAGGGATATCAGAGACTTCTAGGGAGCTGTCCATGAAGAGCAGGTGAAGATGATCGTTGGGTGTTGTTTCGTGAACATAGACACAGCTCACCATTCTCAGAGTCTGGAACACCCCTGGGTCCTGGCACTGGCCCAAGTTTCCGTAGGCTGCCTGAAGCAGCTCCGTAAATGAAGAGATGATAATATAGTAGTTGTTCCTATGCCACCTACAAGTGTGAACATAAACTTTACTTCACAGAGCAAATAGTGGGATATAAGGAGAACATTGGTGAGCACAGCCTCTACCCCATGTCGAAAGCTACAGAAGTTCAACAATGTGAACAACCCTGAAAAAATCCATCCATAGCTTCCTGGACTCTCTATGGGAGACATGAGGGACTATTAGTGTAAACTCATTTATTTTGGAGCTTTAGAGAAACCACTAGAAGGTCTTATCAGACATTGTTCAAGATAAGTATCCCTATGGTCTCCAGCATGTAGGAGGTTTTCGATCAATACAATACATGAGTAGGTTGATGTTGTGTTATCTTCAGAGTTGGTTGACCACCTTCTGGCATTGTGTGGTGTAATGTGTTTAGCACCAGATGACTCCATCCCATTGTCACACGTCTGCTATTGTATGGAGGAGTCCTGGAAGCCTTGGCTGGACCTCAGAAGCCGTCACACTATGAAGCAAGACAGAATGAGCCAAGTCTTATCATGCAAAGTCCTAGAATAGATGTCAACAGATAGGCAAGTGCCTAGTGCTCCAACGTTAATGTGTCAATTCCCGTAATAACCATTGTAGGATGTTCTCATTCATTGAACCATTGAGGTTCTCATTCATTTTCTCATGAATTTGGTCAGAGAGGAAATTTTTATTTGGACCCAGAAATTAGATGTCTCTTAAATGTTTAAATGTTAAATTGAGGGTAGCACCAGACCCAAAGACAGTCATCAGTTTTGTAGTCCCATAAAATCCCTTTATTATCCTCCATGTCCTGTTGGCCGCCTGTTTTGTGAATCCATTGCGGCTTCTCTCCATATAAATTGTATTTGATTGAGTTTTCCATGTCCTCCGACACATCATTTCTTGAGAATTACTGTATATACTCGAGTATAAGCCGACCCCAGTATAAGCCGAGGCCCCTAATTTGACCACAAAAACCTGATAAAACCTATATTTTTAACTCGAGTATAAGCTGAGTTTGGGTTTTCGGCACATTTTTTGTGCTGAAAAACTAGGCTTATACTCGAGTATATATGGTACTCAGAATAGGAGGCATCTAATTATTTATGTCTCTGTAATTATAGACTCGTTGAAGACCAGTATAATTCAGCTCAGTTCTGGGCACCAGTTCATAAAAAGAGCCACAAGGGTTAAATAATCTACACAATTATACAAGTGGTCTGTACATAGTATGTAGTGGAAAAAATCCTATGTAGAATTCCTACAAATGATAAGTAGGCACTCCCTATGCCGAGAGAAAAAGGTCTCCAGAGGAGACAAGTGTTCATTATAGTAAGAGCTGTAAATCTGTAGCATAGCCTTCCCGAGGAGCTCCAGCACAGCAGAAGAGTTGTTACTGCAAATAACATTAATACTTGAATAATTGTATAGAATTCATATTTCCCATACCCTCTCCTATAAGATATTTCCTTTCCGTTCCATGGGTGAACTATAGGTTATATAGAGGCACCGGATAATGACAGCAGGTCAGTGATTTTGTTATACTTTAAACTTAAATATTATCCACATACTGTAAATAGTGCAAAATGTTGTAAATTCTGAACATTCCTTAACCTGTAATGACCCTGATTTATAAACTTTATGGTACTTCGGAGCGGCACTCACTATTCTGCTGGTGCAGTCATTGTGTACATACATGACATTACTTATCCTGTATTGATCCTGAGTTACATCCTGTATTATACCCCAGAGCTGCACTCACTATTCTGCTGCTGGTGCAGTCACTGTGTACATACATGACATTATCCTGTACTGATCCTGAGTTACATCCTGTAAATCTTTTATTTTATATATAAAAATGAAAAACATTACAACAATAAACATAAATAAAGCCATAACTTCTGGCAAAACAAAACAATAATACAAACTAAAAGAGACTTACGAAAATCTCCTGGCCCAGCCACACACACACCACACAATCAGCATTATAAAACAAAACCTTCACCCAATCCCACCACCTAATTTTGGGGCAGTAGACTCATTAGTAAATCTCACCTGTCAGATCTTTTCATACATGTCCTACTGACCCCAGAGGGTTTCATTATGTTGTGTACAGACAGATTCAGCACTGATTATACCTGGTCTTGTATACCGCCACCATACACTATACAACCATATAATGATCTCACTGGGGAGCTTAATCCCTCCATTGAACGTGGATTATATGACTATTCATTAACCATTTGTGGTGTAGCCAAAATATTAATCTACAACTCCCACATGCTTTACTTTTACTGGAATTTCCACATTATGTTATAGTGTCAAACAGTAACTAAGTAACTGTGCCATACAGTGCTCAAAGGAAACCTACCATCACAATCCATCCTGATAAACCAGGGACATTACTCATAGATCCAGGGACCGTGACTGTGGTATCTTCTTATATGTGTTATCCATGGTCTCCTTCCTTCTAAAATCAACCTTTAAATGATGCTAAGAAGGAAGGTGGGGGGGGGGGGGGGGACTTGTTACCAGAGCCTCTCCATGGTGTAGTTTTAGAAGCTGTTACACTGTGCAGAAGCACTTTCTCCCTCCCACTGTGTGAGGTTGCAGCAGCAGGCAGACAAAGAGGAAAGTGCTGAGGTGGAAGAGAGGGAAAGGTAGACAGTGTAACAACCCTTGAAGCTACAGCAGGGAGATGCTCTAGTAACACCTCCAGAGCACTTCAGGATCATTTGCATTAATATAAAAGTTGATGTTAGAAGGAAGGAGGCCATGGATAACACATATAAGAAGATACCACAGTCCTGGTGCCTGGATCTATGAGTAATGTCCCTGGTTTATCATGATGGATCTTGATGGTGGATTTCATGAAACTACCATATAATATGGATCAATAAATTAACCATTTAATACTTCTTTATAATTGCTTTTGAATAATGACACCATACAATGCACATACACAGCATTGTCCCCACTCACATTGAGCAAGTAACACATATGTAGTATATAACAGTATATAATGCCGCCATATGTTGCTTTATATCATATGTTGTATTATCTTGTACGGTGATTAAAGGAGCAGTGTCACACATGACAAATAAATGCCCCCATATACTGCATATACTGCCCATTCATAGCTGCCATTCAGAATGGGTCCATACATTGACCAAATAACATATATGTATTTAGAATACAAGGCAAAAAAATAATACCACCATATGTTGTGTGTGTAATATACTGTATAGTGTACAGAGCAGCAATGTCATCCTAGAAAATGAAGCAATAAGATACTCAAATGACCACTACGATACATTACGGTACCATGCATTGCCCAAATCTGTTCTAAAGATGAAAAAAATAATGCCGCCAAACACTGCACATGTAATATACCATACAATATGTGCTCCCGTATGACTGTGTGCATTGGAAGGATGGTAATCATGCACATATTTCCCAGTCATGTATTGACCAAATACCTTGTATACCGCATGGTAGTTGAAAGAATAATGGCGCCACACACTGCACATGTAATATACCGTATAATATGTGCTCCCGTATGACTGTGTGCATTGGATGGATGGTAGTCATGCACATATTTCACAGTCATGTATTGACCAAATACCTTGTATACCGCATGGTAGTTGAAAAAATAATGGCGCCACACACTGCACATGTAATATACTGTACAGAACACAAGACAGCGGTGCTACACACTGATTACTGTAACTTCTGTATGTTGCCTTCTGCCAGTTATTGTATCATACAATGACCTAAAAGATACTTTTATCGTATTGTACTTAGCAATGCCCCTCATTGACACACACATACCGCCAAACCGTTCTCAACGAACCCTCCCCATGCTGCTTACATAATGGTGGTGTCATGTGACACCGTAGCGTTAAATTTCCACATTGAGATCTATTGAAAGTGCCACACGTACCGATAGAGAGTTTCAACTCCGTCACCTTAAAGACAAAGACATGAGTCACGGCTGATACCAGAGAGAAAGGGCATTTGGCCCAATGCCCTAAATCCTCACCTCCTACTGTAAACAGCTGTGGCCGGCACAAGGAAGGGCACAAGTATTTGTAGAGCTTCTACAATACATGTGTTACAAGTTATGGGGACTTCCCCTTTAAATTAAGTAAGTGGTCCTGGACCTGTTCCAGCTACTGATATGGCAACTTTTCAATTGGCTTCTGTGGGTTGGTGGAGTTTCAGCCACTTACATTTGAATAAATAAAATGTATGGGTTATTTTACTCCCCATTATAATTTATAAAAGTAAAAAAGTCACTATTAGTCATGTAAGCATGGTGACAGCTAAAACGACAACCTTTCCTACAAAAACCAAACCCCGATAGAGCTAAATCAACAAAAATGAAAACTACAACCTGTCCTACAAAAACCAAACCCTGATAGAGCTAAATCAACAGAAATGAAAACTACAACCTGTCCTAAATCAACAGAAATGAAAACTACAACCCGTCCTACTAAAACCAAACCCTGATAGAGCTAAAAAATCAACAGAAATGAAAATTACAACCTGTCCTACAAAAACAAAGCCCTCATAGAGCTAAATCAACAGAAATTAAAACTACAACCTGTCCTACAAAAACAAAGCCCTCATAGAGCTAAATCAACAGAAATAAAAAGGTTATGCTGCAAGAAACCAGTTAAAACTCAGACAAAAAAGGATTCACAGTCCTTCTAGTCTGAAACTCTGTTGTAGTATCCCACCAGAATCCTGCTACAGCTTTTACTCAGAGCAGAGAAGAGGTTCTGTAAATCTGCTCAATCCGCTCAATCTGCATCTCTAAGAGCACAGCAGTGTGAGGACACTCCCCCAGTGCAACAGGAGAAACTACAATCCTGTAACATACCACTCATGCTGCATTGCTAAGAGCACAGCAGTGTGAGGACATGCCCCTAGTGCACCAGGAGAAACTACAATCCTGTAACATTCCTCTCATGCAGCATCGTAAGAGCACAGCAGTGTGAGGACAGACCCCTAGGAGCTACATAGCTGAATATAAATCATATGTTACAGTCCGGCGACTCTACAACATACACAAGGGAGGACTACCAATCTCTCCATTGACAATACCAAATACTGGCTGCAGAGAGTACAGAGCACAGCACAGTGCACTTACACAAGCAATAATCCTGGTATTTGAATACATTTTTTTCACAGTTTTGCTGCTACCAGGGACATACACAGAGGTCTGATTACACCTGTGTCATTGTGTTGAGGCGGCTCCGTTATCTTGGGAACACAATGTGAAATATTCTGAGTGACGTAATCGTGACCTTCTTATCTGCGCTATAACATAAGCGTCACTGTACACAGTCATCAAACATCGGGAGTCTGCACAATCCTCAGGTTATAAGGAAACCAAACTCAGGAGAACTAGGGGGCAGAATATTCTTAGAAGGTCCCTAGAGGTACAGGTCCCCTTTTACTGCGAAGATGGTAGGTGATGCTCCATTCCCGTTACTTTGCCCAATTTTTAGAAAACTATCCAAGAAAATTGCGAGTCACCTAATAAACAGCATCCAACGAGGTTGAGTTTATGCAAATGACATCCAAAAGTAGGTGTACCATCCATGTGAGAGACCATGGTTAACGCGATGCCCAATTTTGTTAGTTGTTAAAGAGTATCAATCTCTACCATTGCCCCGGTCATAAACAGTAATTAAAGGGGTTATATCCACTACCTGGACCCCCATTACTACTAGACAAAAGGGTCGCCAGCAGGGTTACTACTTGGCCTTGATATTGTGCTTTGTATTTTTGAGTCTCACCCCCTATTGTGGCCAGTAGTTTTAAGCCCCTCCCCCTATTGTTAGCTGGTATTTTTGAGTCCCTTTCCCTATTTTGCTATTATTTTTGAGTACCCTCCCTATTTGTTGTTGTATTTTTGATCCCTCCCCCTATTGTTTGTGCTGGTATTTTGAGTCCCTCCCCTATTGTGCCTGGTATTTTTGAGTCCCTCCCCCTATTGTTGGCCTGGTATTTTTGAGTCCTCCCCTATTGTTGGCTGGTATTTTTGAGTCCCTCCCCTATCTGTCTGGTATTTGCCTCCTATGTTGGCTCGATATTTTTGAAGTCCCTCCCCTATTGTTTGGCTGTAGTTTGAGTCCCGCCCCCTATTGTTGGCTGGTATTTTTGAGTCCCTCCCCCTATTGTTGGCTGGTATTTTTTAATCCCTCCCCCTATTGTTGGCTGGTATTATTTGAATCCCTCCCCTATTGTTGGCTGGTATGTCTTAATCTCCCTTTTTGGTACTTTTAGATGTAACAAATGGAACCTTACCCCCCCCCCCCTTTGGACCATAATTATGTATCCTGTGCTCCCATTCTATCTAATAGATATTGTGACGTCCAGTGCTGGGCTGTTTGAGCAGCTACGGAGATCTGTGAGGGTCATAAGGACATGATATAGAAGATGCACTAATGGAATTTTGGGATCTTTGTCCTCAGGAGCAGGGGCCGGGGTGCAATACTAGTTTTTTGCAGAAATCTTAATTTTAGCATTATGGCCTGTGACGTGGACGACCACTGCTGCACCTCAGACGGGTCAAACACAAATATAGTAAGGCAATATCTTCACTCTCACTGTGATACGTGATCCTGGGTCCTAGTGATCCACCCAGTTCAGGACTTCACCTCCCAACTTTCCGGATTTGAGGGCGATGAGCTTTTACGAAATAGTTTCCCTCACATCCCCATAAAATCAACTTTGCTATCTTACCTGGCATTCATTTAGATCTATCAATAGGAGGTGGCCTGTCCTGCTAGCCCGATTCCAGCAGGACCTCCCATTCTCACTCATTTCTGCTCCTCCCTATGCCCCATGCCTCCTTCTCACCATTCAGAACTTCCGGTCATGTGACCAGGGTGATATCATCTAAGGTACTTTACCCATTAAAATTTGCAAAATCTTCCCCACGTATGTATCGGATCACATGAAATCACAGCAGCCCCCATGGAGAATGGTGAGGAGTAGAAGTCCATAGAGGCATGCTGTGATTTCATGTGATCAGATACATACATGGGGTAGATTTTGCAAATGTTAGTGGGTAAAGTCCCTTAGATCACATCACCCTGGTCACATGGCATGAAGTTCTGGATGGTGAGAATGAGGCTTGGGACATGGGGAGTAGGCGCTGAACTTGGCTGAGCATGACCTCTAACTCCTGCTATATCTGACTGTATTCCAGGTAAGATAACAAAAACAACTGTATGGGGGGCATTAGGGAAACAATTTGAGGGATTTTATAGGGATTTGAGAGAAAAAAGCATGGAAGTTGGATAATAGGGGCTCTATGGGAACCTGCCACCAGCTGTATTTGTGGAAAATCTGCTGACAGGTTTCCTTTAAGTAGATGTATAAATCACTGTTATTGGCAGCTCCGAGGACCCATCAGACGCTCCCTATATCTCAGCTTCCTGGACACCTGTAAATAGGACATCAGGACTGACCATCTCCCTCCCTATGTTCTGATAATTTGAGGCATTAACCTTTTCAGATTTGAGTTGATCAATTGATTATTATGGCAAATGGGTTTCCTATATGGAAAGCAAACAGGGGCGTCTGTGGTCCTGACATCTGCTGATAACGCGGCGGGGGACAGAGGGGAAGCAGTTGGCATAAAGATCGATAAATCTTCGCTATAACACGCGGCCGGCGAGTGCACGCTCCAATTATAGCACTGGACTCATAGATAGAGGTAACAATCACGCTGGGCACATGAGGACCCTGCTAGGACCCTGCTGACAAAAATGAAGACTACAAACTTATAACTGGCACACAGTGAGACGCTGATAATGACGTTGCATTGGGATCCAGTAGGTTTCAGTCGACCCTTTGGATCTACACATTGGTGTATTATGATGGAGTCGCATTCACGCTGCATTCACGCTGCAAATACTCCAGGCAGAATTATATCCTGTGCATTTCCGGGGTCCACAGGAACAACTTAGCATGGACCAAAATCTATAGATATATATAGATATTTGGTATTGGGTGTAGCTGTGTTATCTTTGTGACCATGTGACCCCAGGCTGGTCTGTTATAAAATATCTAAAATAGCAGAGTTACCTGGGAATTCTACAACTACATATAAAACGTCTATAAAACCTGCAATAAAACACTAAATACCTGCCGTCCTCAGTTACATGTTATTGATCTGACATATCGCTCGTCATACGTGGTGATAGCAGAATGTGGCAGATTTACCTATAGATTTGCTCCTGCTCAGTCTCTCCTGACACTTTTTCTAAACCTCCATTTTCCTTCATTTAGGGGTAAGCGTTGGACTACGTCTTCACTGACACAGACACAGGGAGAGGGGAGGGGGAAGAAGCAGGATGAGTCATAACTTTTCTGCTACATCTCCTCCTATTCAGCAGAGCTCAGACATGTAAACAACAAAGCCAGGAGGGTCTGCACACAGTACAAAAGTAAGCAGCAGAACTGCTAAATCACTTGGTGAACATTCAGGGTTTATCCACAAGGTAGTAAAGGCCAACTTATGTAAAATAAAGTGGCCAATCCCTTTAACTACAAGGTGCCTAGGAAGAGTGAGAGGACAAGCACTTACTAGCTTATTTATATTAAGACATCACCTAAATTTAACCTTTTCATTAACATAGGTCACCAGTATCCTCAGTGGAAGCCCCCCATCGAGCAGCGGTTCTCAGCCATAGGCAGAGGGCTCCATACATTGTGTGGTGGTCAAGCTGGGGTACTGCAGCTCAGCTCCCATTTAAGTAATTAGTCAATTAGCTGCAGTAATGCAACATGGCAGGACAGGATCTCTCCTCCTATTCAGCAGAGCTCAGACACGTAAACAATAAAGCCAAGAGGGTCTGCACACAGTACAAAAGTAAGAAATCCACAAAAATCAGTTGTAATCTATAAGAAAACCTGACAGTAAGTGTTTCCCTGCAGCACACCCGCAGGCGAAATGGAGTATTACACCCTGTCCTCTCTCATCACTGATTTGCCTATAATGCAGGACAGGGCAGGTCCTACAGAGCGAGAAACACTCTTTATCACACGTTTTCCACTCTTCCAAAGAGATGAGGCTCCAGAATAGAGGTCCAGACCCAATATTAATTCCCTAGTAGCGGGAACAAACATTGGTTTTCTAAACTGGAGCTTCCCTTTAAGGTGACATGACTTCAGAATGGAAACTCTGATACATCAGTAGGATTCTCAGTAACTAGATATGAGGTGACATGTGGGTGACGAGACATTTGCCTGTGTTTGGCATTTTGTTTTCCTTGGTTTTTAGTATTGTCTTTTGTATTGTGTTTGCTTTATCTCTTGTTCTTAGCTTTGTGTTTGCTTTATCTCAGCGTCCGCCAGATATTGGGTTTTCCACATTCTTTTACATATTGTCACATCACTGAGACGTGACGCCATGCACTCAGTATGTTCAGGTCCGTGTATAGTTTTTCTGGTTTTGTAGGTCACATTGTGGGAACATTCCTACTAAAAATCCATACCTCTTGTCATATTTAGTAGGTAAAAGGGGCAAAAATGAAGATCAATAATTAATTCTAAATGATTCCCTTATTTATATAGTGCACACAGATTACGCAGCGCTGCACAGAGCTTGTCACATCAGTCCCTGTCCCCAATGGGGCTCACAATCTATTCAACCTACCAGTAATTTTTTTGGAGTGTGGGGAGAAACCGGAGGACCCGGAGGAAACCCATGTAAACACGGAGAGATCATACAAACTCTTTGCAGATGTTGACCCTGCGACTTGAACCCAGGTCCCCAGCGCTGCAAGGCTGTAATGCTAACTACTGAGCCACCGTGCTGCAAGGCTGTAGTGCTGACCACTGAGCCACCGTGCTACAAATGGTCTTCTTAAAACTACTCCTTCTATTTCTTTATGTAGCTTTATGCAGGTCTATTTGTCTCCATGGTTACAGACTACAAAACAATCTTGTGTAGTCTGCAATACATTTTGCTTAGAGGGAACCCGTCAGCTCCTTTGCCACTTACATATTCACTTGTCCTCGTAGAACACATGTCCTGGAGTATAAGCTTACATTGTTGAAGAAACTTGGTGGCCTGGTATGTGGAAAAAAAATCTTTATTTTTGATTTTATGCAAATGAGCATTTAGGTGCGATGTGGGCGGGGCTACACTGTTTGGTGCAAGCTGTCTTGTATAGGTTCACCATTCAGCACTTCTTACAGTGTTATGCTGCACCGGTAGAACTATACACCAGGGGGTGCACTGGACCTCCCGACCACACCCATGGTGAACTTCAAACTTAATTTGTTTTTAATTAAAATTAAAGATTTTTCTGTATTTACACCAGAAATTTTCTCCAAAAATACTTGTGTATGACGCAGGACCCTCTAACTTACCTTATTAGGTTATATGTAACCTGGAAGATGACAAGTGATCCTGACTGCGGGGCCAGACTACACAGTATTTGTAGTCTGTAACCATGGAGACACATTGGCCTGCATAGGAGCTGTATACGACAAAATTAATCTATAGTCATTTTTATAGGTTTTTTTTTTTTTATTTTGTTTTATTCTAACAATTGGGGGTTTGATCTATGAAGACATTAGAAGACCTGAAGGGGAAATGTACGTGATAACCGCACTACGGACCTTCGCCACCGTCTGTTATCCATTCACAGGCTGCTGCCTCACCCCCTCATTAGCTTAGTCATTTGGGTAATTAGTGTTATATTGTACATTTTTGCATAGTAAACGATCCCTTTATTATAGACCGGGCATCGGCTCACAGATTTGTATAAGCAAATATTCCTGTTGTACAAAATTTGGCTTCACAGTGTCACATATTGACACGGAGATTAAATTCTCATCATCATTTACCTTTCATAAGACTTTGCAGAAATCAATAACACGAGGGACTAAAAGAAACTTAATATAAGAAAGTGGACAAACTGTTTATTAATATCTTGTCTATAGAATAGGTCATTAGCAGTTGGCCAGCGGGGGTCCGACACCCAGCACCCCCCACCCATTAGCTGTTATACACTAAAATCTGGAAAACCCCTTTACAATACCGTATTTTTCGGACTATAAGGTGCACAAAAAATCCTTTGATTTTCTCAGAAATCAAAGGTGCGCCTTATAGTCCAGTGCGCCTTATATATGAACTGTACTTACAGACAACAGCTGCCTTGAACTGTGCACAGGTCTGCCACCTGCTGGTCATTCATCCTTACAATCAGGTGCGCCTTATAATCCGGTGCGCCTTATATAGTCCCAAAAATAAAGCATATCTTATAACTTTCACTCTTTTCCCTCCTTCGTTTTGCTTGTTACGTGTGATAACGTGTTACTAAGTATCAGAGCCTCATGGGGCCAAATGCATTTCCAGCTCCCCAGACGACCCCTTTAATGGTAACAGCAACAATGTATCAAGAAGAACAAGGAAACAATTCTTAACCAATAGACATTTTTATTAGATAGACAAAAAGCAATCACCATATGTGATAGAAAGGCTTTTGGGCTCCTCCCCTATAGATTTGCTCCTGCTCAGTCTCTCCTGACACTTTTTCTAAACTTATCTATAATATGTTTCAAATAGGTTTGTAAAAAAACCCCCAAAAGTTCTGAGTTCTGAACCTCAGTTTTCCTTCATTTAGGGCTAAGCATTGGACTACGTCTTCACTGACACAAACACAGGGAGAGGGGAGGGGGAAGAAGCAGGATGAGTCATAACTTTCCTGCTGCATCTCCTCCTATTCAGCAGAGCTCAGACATGTAAACAATAAAGCCAGGAGGGTCTGCACACAGCACAAAAGTAAGCAGGAGAACTGCTAAATCACTTGGTGAACATTCAGGGTTTATCCACAAGGTAGTAAAAGCACTTGGCCAACTTATGAAAACAAAAAGTGGCCAATCCCTTTAATTACAAGGTGCCTAGAAAGAGTGAGAGGACAAGCACTTACTAGCTAATTTATATTAAAACATCACCTAAATTTAATCATTTCATTAACATAGGTCACCAGTATCACCACTGGAACCCCCATCGAGCAGCGATTCTCAGCCAGAAGCAAAGGGCTCCATACATTGCGTGGTGGTCATGCTGGGGTACTGCAGCTCAGCTCCCATTCAAGTAATTAGTCAATTAGCTGCAGTAGTGCCTCATGGCCACCAATTAATAGATGGAGTAGGAAGATGATGACTTATGTGGTTGAGGTGCTGAGGTTATATTGGTGACCTATCTTTGAAATAATCTAAAATGCAGGTCAACCCCTTTAAAGGTATTTTCCTGGTGGTTTCCTTTAATAAAAGTTCTACAAAATCCTTTTACAATAATCTTATCACAAAGTGATCCCCAAAAATCAGTTGCAATCTATAAGAAAACCGGACAGTAAGTGTTCAATTTCCCTGCAGCACACCCGCAGGCGAGATGGAGTATTACACCTTGTCCTCTTCCATCACTGATTTGCCTATAATGCAGGACAGGACATCTCCTCCTATTCAGCAGAGATCAGACACGTAAACAATAAAGCCAGGAGGGTCTGCACACAGTACAAAAGTAAGTGATCCCCAAAAATCAGTTGTAATCTATAAGAAAACCTGACAGTAAGGGGCAGATGTACTTACCCGGTCCATTCGCGATCCAGCGGCGCGTTCTCTGCGCTGGATTCGGGTCCGGCCGGGATTCATTAAGGTAGTTCCTCCGCCGTCCACCAGGTGGTGCTGCTGCGCTGAAAAGCATCGGAATGCACTGGAGTTCACCGAGCTGGGCTGAGTGAAGGTAAGTGCAAGCTCCGCGACAGATTTTTTTTTTGAAAATGCGGCAGTTTTTTCGAATCCGTCGGGTTTTCGTTCGGCCACCCTACCATATACTGCCATACTACAGTATGGCAGTATATGGGGATTTTGCATACCATCTATTACAATGTGCAGATCGCACATTGTAATAGATAGCCTCGATCATGACAGCCTCGGATCTTTATGTGATCCGAGGCTGTCATGACAACGGATCGCCGCTCCCCGGTGACGTCACGGAGCCAAGATGGTGGCGCCAACGCGCCGCCGGCTCTTTAATACCGCCGGCAGCTTTGCCGGCGGCAATCAAAGAGTTAACACCCGCGATCGTTGCAAGCACCAATTGTGGGTGTTAGCGACGGGCGTTTGCTTCATCATGAAGCAAATGTCCGGTGAGTATGAAGAGGGCTCAGCCCGTGAGCCCTCTTCATACTCCCCCATGCGCAGCAAGACGTAAGGGTACGTCTTATTGCGCTATGGGGTTAAGCAACAATACTACTGTGAATCAGATGTGCTCCATAACTAGAAAATATCTTTACCCTAGGCATCCATTAGTCCTTGAAATTGTCACTTTGTAATAGTAAGTCTATTTTCCAAAATCTATTTTATTTATAGTAAAATAATAATATGATTACATTGTTTAATTCTACGACCATCACAGTAATTGTAAAAATAGACTGTTTGCACTGCCACAAGTGGGGGTGTGCATCAAACCTAGGGATCTTACTTGAAGAAATTGTGGTAATGAATTCAGCATCCAAACTTGAAGGTATTTTAAAAAATTATTTCCAATACAAATTCCAATAAAAAATATATATAAAAAGAAACGGCTTGTGTCTCGTCTATAGCTGGCTGTAAAAAAGATGATGTTAGTTGCATGGCTTGGCCAACACGTTTCTAGTGTCGTCCAACACTCTTACTCATGGCTCGAGACACAAGCGGTTTCTTTTCATATATATTTTTTATTGGAATTTGTATTGGAAATAAAGATGTAATTTTTTAAAATACCTTCAAGTTTGGAAGCTGGATTCATTACCATGATTTCTTCAAGTTTAATGCACCTGGTCCAGATGGAATCCGTGACTTTGCAACACACAGAGCCAACATCGGGTGAGCTACAATGCTTTTTCTCTTCTAGGAATCCTACCTCTGAATGTATTATAAAGTAAAGGTCGTGCACCACTGTAGAAGATGCAGTTGATTCAATTTAAAATAGACGGTATTCACAGTCATGTTTCGACCACTTATACTAAAGGAAACAAAAATATACAAATGTGCCATTAACATATACAAAGGTCTGCCACCTGCTGGTCATTCATCCTTATAATCCGGTGCACCCCCCCCCCCCCCCCCCCCATTGTGTTCTTACCTTTCTTTTAAACTTTTGGACTTTCTCTCAACTTTTGGACCCCACAAATCAAATTTTAGGACATATCCTATGTTTTCTCTTGTATTATTTGTACATTACTTGTATATTATTATGTAGCCTTGTAATTTTATGGCCCCCTTGCACCTCTTATCTCCCCCTCTATCTGTAGAGGAGCCTTTTAGGGTAGAAGGACCCCTTTAAATTATGACTCGGAGAGGGTCACAATGGGACCCCTAATTCTTGTCACATCCGATGCACTTTTGTCATTTGTCGTCCATCTACCTGGACCACAGTCCACTGTGTGTAAGCAGCCATCTCCGTACCTGCAGCCAGGGTCTCGGCTTGTAACGTGTCATAGCGTGTTACTAAGTATCAGAGCCTCGTGGGGCCAAATGTCTCCAGACGACCCCTCTAATGGTAACAACAACAATGTATCAAGAAGAACAAGGAAACAATTCTTGACCAATTGACATTTTTAATAGATAAACAAAAAGCAATCACCATATGTGATAGAAAGGCTTTTGGGCTCCTCCCAGTCCTTACTCCTTGAAAACCCTGAGACTGGAAGCGCCCCCTATATGTACCACCCCAGAAAACACCTAATTACAGTGAATTTCTTCTTTTAGGACTGATGAAGTGAAGACACCGGAGCTGCAATCACTGCTCACCAACTGATAACCACAGACATGTATCCGGTATGTCATCTTTTTTTTTAAATTTTACAAAAAATAATAATACTTTTTTAAACTTCCCAATAAATATAAGTATAAGCCCAAAATTCTAAATTTCATAAACAATAGTCACTTATTCTTCTGTAAGGCTCTTGCTCCGGAGGACCCAAAAATCTATTGAGCTCTATGAGGTACATGCAACGCTTCATTTCCCTTGTAGGGGTGTTAATGAGAATTGAACGCCGCACTTTCGTCGGGTTTCCAGAATATTTACGTTTTGCGCCGAATTGCCCCGGGATTTTGGCGCACGCGATCAGATTGTTGCGCATTGGCTCTGCCTTTCATGCAACAGAAATCGGGGGCATGGCCGTCGGACAAACTGAAGGATTCGGAAAAACTGCGGTATTTAAAAAACAAATTGGGGCAGCTTTACTTACCCGGCCCATTCGCGATCCAGCGGCGCGTTCTCTGCGGTGGATTCGGGTCCGGCCGGGATTCACTAAGGCAGTTCCTCCGACGTCCACCAGGTGGCGCTGCTGCGCTGAAGAGCATCGGAACGCGCTGGAGTTCACCGAGGCCGGCTGAGTGAAGGTAAGTGCAAGCTCCGCGACACATTTTCCCTCGCGTGCATGCCGGCGCCGATGCGCCACAATCTGATCACGTGCGCCAAAATCCCAGGGCAATACAGGGAGAATCGGCGCAAATCAGAAATATTCGGGTAACACGTCGGGAAAACGCGAATCGGGCCCTTAGTAAATGACCCCCAATGTGTTGCAAGATCAAGCACTTACATGCACCCGGACGAAGAAGGTGAACTCCGGCGGACCACGGCGCAGCAGCGACACCTGCTGGATATCAGGCGCATGACCTTAGTGAATTATGGCAGACTCAAATCCAGGTCGGACAACGCACCGTGGGATCGGGACAGGACCGGGTAAGTAAATGAGCCCCAATATCTCACATATCCACAAACTGTAGCTGCAAAGCTGCAGATTTTAACCCTTTGCAATAATTGGGGGGACAAGTCAAAGATCTGTGTGATATTCACGGATTTCGATGAAGTAAAAACAATCCCAGTCCTACCGCTTTGGTAAAGTTGAAATAGTGACAGTTGCGTGGAATAAACCAGGACGGATTTTATTCTCTTATCTGATGCAAATAAACTTAACATTTGTAATTTCCATTCAAAGACTGCAAGCACAGGTAATGAAACAAAGTATAATAGAAAGTTCTAGAACTTTGCTAACTGACTCTCCCTATGAGTAGTCGCTGTTCACACGTGCACTTTGAGCGATGCAGCGAATAGAAATTCCCCTTCTCCTGTCATTGGCGACTCAGCTAATTATTTCCCTTTCCGTTTATTTTACTATTAATGAGTAATCAGCTGGAATGAAGGTCACGAAAATCACAGTCTCGACAAACAAATATGAACGGAGTCTTAAAGTTACAGGAAAGTTTGGGACCAAGGCTGAAAAGAGAAGTAAATCTGCTGCCAAAAAAATAAACTACATGAAAAAAGTCCTGAAAGAGGTTTTCCAAAATGGAAATATTTGCCGGATGTCTACGGAATTTCAGCAGCTCAGTCTTATAAAAGTTGGTGGGACTGGGATGCAGTACCAGGCACAGCCACAGCAGGATGTACGGCGCTATGACTGGGGAGCAATGCTGGGAATGTCTGTGGTTGTGTCAGGCGCTGCTCAGGCGTTTCCAACATTTGCTCAAAAATCTCTTTCTATGGTTAAAAGACGTAGAAGTAAAATGTTCTGTTTTTTTCAGAATCCTCCTCCCTACTATGACAATAACGGATACCAGCCAGAATACAACCACATCTACGAGAATCAGATACCAAACAATATATATCAGCCATATCCTATCCCCCCGCCATATGTCTCCCAAGTGCCGCAGTACTTACCTCAGGTGACCCCTCACCAGTCTGTGCCAGCAAATCAGCAAACAAGCTCAAGAAAATGGATCTCACTAAGTAAGTGTATTACCTGCAATCCTATTAGATGTACTAGAATATAACTACTATAATACTGCCCCCAGCAATAATCATGGAGACTACACTCAAGTCTGTGCTTTTCCTCATGTCGCTACCTCCTTCTCTTGGCCCAAGACGCGACCCCCAAAACAAAGACTGAAACCGTCAAACCTCAGACGCTCTTCTCCAGATGGCTAAATATGTGAAGTTCACGATCTTTCAGTCCTGTTTTTTAATGATTTACACCATTATGTTAGCAGAGGCTGAATTGGTCACCCGAATGCCTAAGGGTTACATTAAAATTGCCGAGCAGACGCAAAATCAATCATGGATTCCTTTGGTCCTATTATAGAAGAGCGTGTGTTGTGGTGTTGGATGCCTTGGGAGAACCTCTTTAAGATGTGTTATATGTGAAGTACTCCCAAACTTGCCTATACCGCCGCACAGCCAACAGCCAAGGGGGGGCGCTTGTTATCTAGTTGTGGGATCTGTGTTGGTAAGAGAACCCCTTAGAGGTGTTATTATGTGACTAAACTGCAATACCAACACGGCCAACAGCCAAGGGCGGCGCTGTTGTAATCTAGTTGTTTTGGATCTGTTGTGGTAGAAGAGAACCTCCTTTATGTCTCCGGTAATCTAAACGTGTACTTCTCCCTATCAGGGTTGGGGCGACATTCCTGGACTGGGTTTCAGACGATCGATTCGAGGAAGTCTGTGGTTCAAAGCCAAGACAGTGGTCCAGTAAACAGTCCCATGAGGAGAGGGGAAGCTGACAGATGTAGGGCGCCACCTAGCGTAAACATTACATAGTACAGAATTACAGATGGATACAAAAAGTGCAAACATAGAAATCAGGTCCATCCAGTCAATGGAGGGACAGATGCGGCTGAATGTTTCCATTTTAGGATTGTAAATAATTTTTTGTTACTTTTCTGTGTAGGACGCTCATATCGTAATAAACCATTTATTGTCACGTCATTCGTTTTTTTCTGATTTGAACTTGTATCTGACTTTTTGTTACAGTTACCCAACACAACCCCTGATAGTGATCAATTTCCATCAGAGATGCCACCACTCAACCAACCTGTAAGGAGGATGGATTTATCTACGCGTGTGTGTTCCCAGAACCCCCCAATCCCATGTGACCAGTGCACCCCCTCCCCCGTCACGACGGTCAACCATCAGGAGCGAAACCACTGTAAAACCTGGTTGTGTGTTGGGTTTATATAAACGTTTCTATCATTTACTATGTTATGAACAGGATAAAAAACTTTGTACAGACTTATGGCACGACCAAGATATTAAACGGAGAGTCAACGTAAAACTACTTCGTGGAAAAGGAAACCACAAACATGAATAAACAATAAAAGAGGATGTCTAAAGTCTATACGTAACATATATTACTTTAGCGAGATGTGTTATATATACGCTATACAGCCTATATTGTCGCTTATTATTATTATTATATATTTACTGCTCAGACTAATGTGTTATATATTATTATTATACACGTCCCCTATCTATGTTGTCTATATATACAGACATCCGCTGTGACATTACCCTAGTACCGCAACCAGCTATCAATTGTTGTTATTTGTACTCCGAAATCACAGCTTACGGGTCTATAGATATAAGGCCTTTATATGTGTTATCTATTATAGATACAGCCTATTGGCCGTTACTTTATACAGCTATTTATGTGTTATATATAGACAGCTCGATGGTTTTATTATATACCGCTATATGTTTTATATCTATTAAACTACTAGCCAGTATGCTGTCGATATGTATAACAGCTATCATTGTGTCTTATATTATACAGCTATATGTTGTTATTACCGCTTTATATACAGCTTGCTATCTGTGTATATATACAGCTACTATGGGGTTATTATATATATTACACTATTATGTAGTTATACTATTTTATGTATTATCAGCTACATGTGTTTTATAGATATAGCTATATGTGTTATTAGGTCATATAGACAGATTATCTCGTGTTTTATATATATACGTATTATTGCGGTATAATTATTGACAGTCCTATATGCTGATATATATATTCTTAAGTACTCAGCCATGTGACCTATATATACAAGCATGATGTGATAATATATACAGCTATCATTGTGAGTCATATATATATTATATACAGCTATATGTGTGATATATATACAGCTATGGTTCCGTTGTACTTATAATACAGCTATATGTGTTTATAGATATTTCATACACTTGTTCTTATTATTGGTGATAATATACATGCATATGTGTTTATATATTTTTGCATTACCTATTTTTACTCATTATTTCTTGTTATTCCCTAGACACCGCTTTTTATATGTGTGTTATATTATATACAGCTATATCTGCTGTTATATACACAGCTATCTGCGTTTAACTATACTGTACAGCCATCATTATGTGTTTACTCTGATATTCATAAAAGCTATAGGTGTTTTTGATCACTAATATACGCTATATTGGTCTATATATCATACAGCATATGTGTTATATACACAGCTATTTTGTTTATACCAGTACACTGCCCTTTTTTCTACTATGGCGTAATACGTATTATATTATCAGTCTTATATTACGTTTTATGATTATATACAGATATATGTGTTAGATAAACAGCTTATGTGTTATCGATTACATACAGATGATGTAGATATATATAATATATATAGAAAATAGCTGTATATATATTACAGCTATATGTGTTATATATAGTCACTATATGTAGATATAAGTAAGCTCTATAGCGGTTATATATATAAGCGATATGTTGTTCATATACAAAGTCCTATAGTGTTATCTATAATACTACCAGCTATGAATGTGTTTTATCCTATACATCGTTCACAGCTATATGTGTTATATATGTACAGTCTAGTGTTCTATATCGACAGCCTATGTGATTATATATACAGCTATATGTGTTTATTATACAGCTAAGGTTGTTATATATATACAGCTATAGGTGTTGATAACTATAAAATTACAGCACTATATGTGTTTCCTATTATATATATTATGATGAGACGCTCTTAGATTTTCGTATTATATATCTCCAGTACTAGATGGGTTATTTTATTAGCTGTGTTACCTAGCTATTGTGTTATTATTTTTGTGTACCAGCCCCGATATGTGTTTTCTTTACTCAGATTTACAGCATATTGTTATTATACAGCTATATGGTTATTTAGATGTACCAGCTAATGTGTATATTATACAGCTATTATTGTGATCACTACTACCGCTAATTATGTGATATTAGATCCCTGCTATTATGGTTGCGCCCTATATATTATACAGCTTACAGTATGTGATACCCATATACAGCTATTGGTTCTTTGTTATATATATACAGCCTATGATCGTGATATATTTCATTGACCAGCTGATATGTGATATATACAGCTAATATGTTGAGTTATATACAGCTATATGTGATATATACAACTATACGTATGTGACTTTTACACCTATACCAGCTTCCATACCTCGGGTCTATGATGATACAGTATAGGTTATAGATATACAGCTATATGTGATCTATATACAGCGTATGTGATACTATATTACAGCTATATGTGTTTATTATATAATGCCCACTAACGCCGAGATGGTGAATATATACAGCTATATGTGTTATATATATACAGCTATATGTGTATATATAGTAGACAGCTATATGTGTATATCATTATATCAGCATATATGGGGTTCTTTTTGTATATATATATCACGCATATGTGATACCTATACTACAGCCTATCGATGCGGTTACTTAATACCTAGTATATATACGCATTATGGATATACTATCCCGTAGATTGTGTTTATTATATATACAGCTATATGTTGATATATACTAACAGCTAAGTGATATACAGCTATGTGGTCTATATATACACGACTATATGGATTACCGTATATGTTGTGATATAGTCCAGCTATATCGTGTTTACAATGTACCGTATGAGCGTGTGTATTATACTATATCCAGCGCAATTGTCCGCGCCCCGACTAGATATCTACTATCCAGCTATAGTGTTATATAGACATGGGTCGTACGCTAGATGTGTTAGATAGATGGCACAGCTAATGTGGATATATACACATATGTACATATTACCCTATATGGTTTCAATGTACACGCATAATGTGTTTATATATATACACTATTAGTGCTTATTGATATACAGCTATGTAAGCTATAGTGCTTTCTATCATCACACGCTTTATGCGTCGTTTATATATGGTAACTAGCTATGTGTTATATAATGTACAAGCTATATGGGTGATAATAGTACAGCCCCCTATTGTGATATATATACAGCTAGACTTGATCTATATAATAACAGCTATATGGGTTATATCTATCCAGTCTATATGTGTATATAATATACACTATAGTTGTTAGAATTCCCATTATATGTATTAATATATATATACAGCTATATGTTATATAAGGTAAGGCTATATTGTTTATATATTGTCAGCTATATGGGTATCTATATGTACAGACCTAATTGTGTTAGTATATATTACAGCTATAGTGTATATATCTGACAGCTATTATGTGTCATATGTGTATCGGCTCTGTTATATACAGCTATGCTCTGTGGATATGTTACAGCTATATGTCGATATATACATGCTATATGTGATATATACTACCCTATATGTGTATATATATACAGCTTATATGTGTTATCTATAACAGCTATATGGTTCGTACTATATACCGCTATATGTGTATGATAACAGCTATATTGTGATATAATACGTCATATATGTGAAATATCAGCTATATAGATGTATATATACAGCTTATGGTATACTAGCACCATATTGTTATATAATACACTATATGGCTATATATAGTACAGCTATATGTGAGATATAGCAGCATTGCGATATCGTCATTGTTTATATATATCACTATAAGGTATAGTGACACAATGAATTCATACGCTATCGTGTGAATATATATACAGCAGTATGTGTCTATTCCATTCACTATATTATATATCTACAGGCATGATATATATTCGCATCTTGTTATATATATACTAGCTATAGTGAATTCCTACTATTAGCAGTATATTCGTGACTATATTAATACAGCTACATGTGCCATACCGTATATACCAGCTATATGTTATCTAACCATATATATATCAGCTATATGTTTACTACAGCTATCATGGTTATATATTACACTGGCTATATTTGATATTATTAAGCTTGTTTATATCAGCGTATGTGTATAATATATACAGCTATATGTTTATGTACATATGGTATATATATACAGCTCTATACGTTTTGATGGTTGTGTTATTTGCATGAGCTGTTTTGACATTATTTGTCCCAAAGGGAAATTCATAAAGTCTTAATAATAACAATAACAATAATAATAATAATAATAATAATATTATGTAACTTACATGGCTCCTATGACGTGATTTCTTTTGCAGCTTGAATTGATAGAAAGCTATCTTCTGCCTGAACAAAAGGGAATCCAGAAACTTGCAGAACAATCATCCTCCTCCAATGTTATCGTCATAGGTCGTGCACCAACAGAACACTGCACAAAGTCGTTCGATGACTAATTATATATATAAACAGTAAGAGAATAATTACTTAGCACCCAACCCCCCTTCTTTCCTTCCTCTCCCCTTTTCTTCCAATTATACTTTCTGTTATCTACTCCCCTCACCGGCTCCTTTCCCGAGATTGTTTGTTTGAATGTGATGATATAAGTGTAACTAATTTCCAATTCCTAATTCGTTATGTATTCCTCGTGGTTTTCTATTCCCTCTATCTCGCGATTGCTGTGATTACTAGCAGGAAGCATTCCTGTGCTTTACTTCCCTTTCGGATAGAAAGTTCTGACCACGGGCTCACAAAGTTGTTGCGGGGCTTTTTTTCGTTCCCTATCACAACAGGCTGCACGGACTCTGTTATTCATCACACAGGTTGATCGGTCTGTTATATTCACACAGGTGCACGGGTCGTTATATCACACAGTGTGCATCGGCTGTTCATATCACACAGCTGTGTGCATTGGCGTCGTTATATCACACAAGGTGCGCGGCTCTGTTATATATCACAGCAAGTGTGCACGGCTCGTATATCAGCACTAGGTGCGCGGCTCGTTGTATACACACAGGTGCCGCGGCTCGTTGGATCACTCAGGTGTCACGGCTCGTTATATCACACAGGTGCACGGCTCGTTATATCACACAGGTGCGCGGTCGTTGTATCAGCACAGGTGCACGGCTCGTTATATTCACACAGCTCTGATTACTCTCTGATGATACTAAAGAGCAGTGCCCTGTGTGTACCACACGTTGAATGTAAACATAATAGAGAAGTTTTCCATAGAATGACAGCAAGCAGGAGATCTAGAAAGAAAAACTATAGAGAATGATACAGATAAGTGAGATTGGAAACTTTGAATAACTTTGCATTATTCATATACAATATCAATAATTGGAGGAAAGGTACGACCCCTCTTTAAGATGAATTAAAATTGGATCCTTCTCCCAAAAGGTGTTTTTTTTTCGTACATGTACTTGAAACATATCACACAGGTGCACGGCTCGTTATATCACACAGCTCTGATTACTCTCTATGATACTAACGAGCAGTGCACCTGTGTGACCACAGGAAGTAAACATAGAAGTTTTCCATAGAATGACAGCAAGCAGAGATCTAGAAAACTATGAGGAATTGATACAGAAATTAGATTGGAAATTTGTATAACTTTTCATTATTCAAACAATATCAATAACTTGGTGAAATAGGACGACCCCTTTAAATGTAATTAAAATTTTGACTAAATGTGAGAATGTATGAAAAAAAATATTAAATCAATAAACTAATCAGAAGTGACAGAAAATCACTTAAAATAAATTGCTTTATAAAGCAAATAATAATGGGAATCATTAAATCTTATTATTAATATTCTTATTATTTCATAGAATTATAAATATATATAGATATTTTAATTTATTCTTTATATTTGAAATATTTATTGTACAGAAACGTACGTTGGATATTTGTTTGTCGTATTTTGTTTCCCTCTTCTTTTGTAATATTTGAAATCATGCAATTTATCTATGTGTCACAGAGACCAAAAAAGTTCTGGCTGGGATTACAATGATAAAATATACAGTTCTGACTTACATACAAATTCAACTTAAGAACAAACCTAAAGACCCTATCTTGTATGTGACCTGGGGACTGCCTGTATACACACAGTATATAATCTATGATTATATATATATTCTATTAAGTACATAATTGTTATCACTCTTCATAATATTGAACAAAATATATGAAATATCTGTTCTGTAAAATATTAATAGTCTTTACAAAAACAAGAAAATACACAAATATTTGTAATATCAGAAAAAATATAAATATTTCTGATATGACCAGAATCTTTGTTGTCTTGTTTTTAGAATGATCGATAATGATGATTATTTACGATACAATTTATGTAACTTGTATATTTTGTGACATATAATAGATGATTAAAATTATAATTATATTGATGATCATTATAACACAATGAAAGTAAAAAATGAACATTAAATCCTTTATAATTATTAGATGCACAGTATATAAATGATATAAAGTTACATAAATAATCTCATGACAAAAAAGTAAAAATTTAGTAATTTTATATAAAAATGGATAAAAAAATGGACATATTTAAATCACAAATATTTTGAATAAATGATTTTAAAAAATATTTAATGGATGGGGGGTGTAGTGGTGTCAGGGCTCTTCTGCAGAGTTAATCCTGGCGTCCTGACACTGTGCACATTGTATCTGGTTACTGTGTGACATATATAATGGTCCCCCCCCCCCCCAGGTCACAGATAAGGATCATGTTCTCTCCCTGTTACAATGACTGGAGCCGCTTTATACTGCAGCAGGTGGATTGCGGGGAAGGGACAAGGACCCAGTTATGTCCAATAGACCAAGACAACAAGACACAGGACGACCTCTGACCTGTCATTATATATATTACTATATTTTAGTTAGAAAGTTTTTTTTTTCCCATCAGCCCATGAACAAAAGTAATAACTTAACGTTGCATGAGGTTGTGTATAACAATGCAATAATCCTTACAAATGTTGCAATTAGTCTAACAAATAACAATAACAGAATTTAATAATAGTCTTAAGTTTAGAAAACAAATAATTGTTACAAACTATAAATAAATCCTGTAGTCAGGTCTCGCTCCCTCCGTCCTGTACTTTCTATTATTCAGCCCATTATAATAACAAAATATTGTTTCTTTGTGTCTTTCAGTACGACCCCACCGATAAGAACCTCCTTCTGGATGGTCAATACGTACCAAAGGTTGTATTTGTGGGTGAGTAATTTATTCATGAACACTTTATACTTACAATAGTGATTCTGTATTATACTCCAGAGCTGCACTCACTATTCTGCTGCTGGTGCAGGCAGTCACCATGAATGATGGAGTTAGGAGTCTCATTTCCTTCCATTATCATCCATTTTATACTTTTTACATCAAAGGTGAGCAGTGCATTTTTAATGAAAGCATTGGTGTAATTCCATGTTTCTCCTGCGGAGGTGCTGTCATGAAATGAAACATCTACTGCTAACCATAGATTACAGCTGATTACTTAGGGTGCACGCAGCAGAACATCATCATGTAATCAACTCATCATTATGGAAACATTTTAACAAGATGGGATTGTCCAGAGCAGAAATTGAAGCCAATGATTTCCCGCAGACCTCGGTCTGTCCTTTTGTTTCTACTAAACACATTTTCCATGCCATAGCCGACTGACCTGTCCTGTACTGAGAGAAAGTGGAAAGACCAGTCCAACAGGTCACTGGGTGGATGGAGGACGTCACCATGTCCTCTTTATGGAACATGGAGATCATAGTTAAGATATTTTTAAAACCTTTTTGAGCAATACAATTCTAGTAAAATTCTAGATGACCTTTAAAAAATATTCTTGTAGTTCCCAAGCAGCATTAAAGTGATAAACTGCAACAAAAATGTCCATACAATAACGACGCAATATACATTATACCTAAATGTAACCAGGCTGAGGTCTCCTGCTACCAGGGAGCAGTGCATTGTGGGGGCTCAGGTGGCAGTTACTTGGCTGTAAGTGTGCATGACTGACAGCTGGGTGGAGCTCAACTTTGAGTATTTTGCCATGGAAAATATAAAAGTGAAAAAAACAAAAGAGAAAAATTGCTCAAAAAGTGTAAACAAATATGAACAATTATGTGAACACATCAAAATCCATCCTGATAAACCAGGGACATTACTCATAGATCCAGGCACCGGGACTGTGGTATCTTCCTATATTTGTTACCCATGGTCTCCTTCTTTCTAAAAATCAACTTTTGCTAATGAGCCTAAAGCAAGTGCAGGAACACTTTACTCCTCCTACCGTGTGCTGAAACTTCCTCTGCTGAAGTGAGATTAATGCAGAGAATGGGAGGAAAAAGTGCTGATGGAGCAGCAGGGAGGGTGACAGTGTACCAGCCTGTGAGGTTGCATGAAGCTAATTAGCATAATTTTAAACATAAATTTTTAGAAGGAAAGAGGAAATGGATAACACATTTTAAGAAGCATATCTCTGCTTGCTGTGATTATAGAGGAAGCTTCTGTGTTTACTTCCTTTGGATAGAAATCTGACAGGTGCGCGGCTCGTTATATCACACAGGTGCATGGCCCGTTATATCACACAGGTGCATGGCCCGTTATATCACACAGGTGCATGGCCCGTTATATCACACAGGTGCATGGCCCGTTATATCACACAGGTGCACGGCTCGTTATATCACACAGGTGCGCGGCTCGTTATATCACACAGGTGCACGGCTCGTTATATCACACAGGTGCGCGGCTCGTTATATCACACAGGTGCACGGCTCGTTATATCACACAGGTGCGCGGCTCGTTATATATCACACAGGCGCGCGGCTCGTTATATCACACAGCTCTGATTACTCTCTATGATACTAATGAGCCGCGCACCTGCGTGACCCCAGGAAGTAAACATAGAAGTTTTCTATGGAATGACAGCAAGCAGAGATCTAGAGAACCATGAGGAATTGATTGATTGAACTTTTCATTATTCAAACAATATCAAATACTTGGTGAAATAGGACGACCCCTTTAAATGTAATTAAAATTTGGACTAAATGTGAGAATGTATGAAAAAAATATTAAATCAACAAACTAATCAGAAGTGACAGTGAATCCCTTAAAATAATAAATGGCTTAATAAAGCAAATAATAATGGAAACCTCTTATTATTAATATTCTTATTATTTCATAGAATTATAAAGATATTTACATTTTTTAGATGTTATCATTGTAGAGTCTAAGATTTATTCTTCATATTTGAATTATTTATTGTACATAAACGTACGTTGGATATTTGTTTGTTGTATTTTGTTTCCCTCTTCTTTTGTAATATTTGGTATCATACAATTTAGTAAAAATACAATATAGTGAATAATGATGACACCTCCTCCAATGTAATATTTTTCTTAGGTTAAGTTCACACCAACGTTCTTTACCTCAAACAAGGAAGGTTTAAAGTATCAATTAAAAATCCAGTTGACATCAATGGAAATTATGTGTCATCCGTTATGTTCCGTTTAGCCGGGAATCCGTCATCCGTGTGTTTTTTAGATGGAAAAAATGACAGAGGCTGCAGGACTTTTATTCCATGTGGATAACGGATCCCAACCTAAACAGAACATAACGGATGACATAAAATTTACATTTATTTCAATGGGATGTTTAACCTTCTGGCAACAGAGGAAAGGAAGAGAGATTTGAACAGTAGTGTGAACTTAGCCTTATATATTGTTAAATATTATATATATATACGGTCCCCTAGTTAAGAACACTCGACTTACAGACGACCCCTAGTTACAAACGGACCACTGGATATTGGTAATTTACTGTACTTTAGCCTTAGGCTACAATGATCAGCTGTAACAGTTATCACAGGCGTCTGTAATGAAGATTTATTATTAATTATGGTTCTTATGACAACCCAACATTTTTAAAATCCAATTGTCACAGAGACCAAAAAAGTTCTGGCTGGGATTACAATGATAAAATATACAGTTCCGACTTACATACAAACTCAACTTAAGAACAAACCTACAGACCCTATCTTGTATGTAACCCGGGGACTGCCTGTATACACACAGTATATAATCTATGATATATATATATATATATATATATTCTATTAAGTACATAATTGTTATCACTCTTCATAATATTGAACAAAATATATGAAATATCTGTTCTGTAAAATATTAATAGTCTTTACAAAAACAAGAAAATACACAAATATTTGTAATATCAGAAAAAATAAATATACTTCTGATATGACCAGAATCTATCTGTTGTCTTGTTTTTAGAGTGATCAATAATGATGATTATTTACAATACAATTTATGTAACTTGTATATTTTGTGACATATAGTAGATGATAAAATGGATAATTACATTGATGATCATTAAATCACAATGAAAGCCGCACATACTAAAAATATCTGTATGCGTTAAAAATGAACATTAAATCCTTTATAATTATAAATGATCTAAATGACATAAATAAATTAAATTTAAATAAATTAATAAATAAAATTAATTAAAAATGTTAGTAATTTCATATAAAAATAGAGAAAAAATGGACATGTTTAAATAAAAAAAATATATCTAGAATTAATTATTTTTTTAAAATAAAAATGTTATGGGGTGGGGGTGTAGTGATGTCAGTGCGGTTCAGCAGGGTTAATCCTGACGTCCCTACACTGTGCACATTGGGGCAGATTTACTTACCCGGCCCATTCACGATCCAGCGGCGCGTTCTCTGCGGTGGATTCGGGTCTTCCGGCGATTCACTAAGGCAGTTCCTCCGCCATCCACCAGGTGTCGCTGCTGCGCTGAAGTCCGCCGAGGCCCGCCGGAATGCACGAGCCTGTACCTGGTGAAGGTAAGCGCGAGTCCCGCGACACAATTTTTTTTAAAATGCGGCGGTTTTTCCGAATCCGTCGGGTTTTCGTTCGGCCACGCCCCTCCATTTCCATCGCATGCATGCCGGCGCCGATGCGCCAAAATCCCGGGCAATTCAGGAGAAATCGGCGCAAATCGGAAAAAATTTGGGTAACACGTCGGGAAAACGCGAATCGGGCCCTTAGTAAATGACCCCCATTGTATCTGGTTACTGTGTGACATATAATGGTCCCCCCCTTCCCCCAGGCCACAGATAAGGATCATGTTCTCTCCCTGTTACAATGACTGGAGCCGCTTTATACTGCAGCAGGTGGATTGCGGGGAAGGGACAAGGACCCAGTTGTGTCCAATAGACCAAGACAACAAGACACAGGACGACCTCTGACCTGTCATTATATATATTACTATATTTTAGTTAGAAAGGTTTTTTTTTCCCATCAGCCCATGAACAAAAGTAATAACTTGACGTTGCGTGAGGTTGTGTATAACAATGCAATAATCCTTACAAATGTTGCAATTAGTCTAACAAATAACAATAACGGAATTTAATAATAGTCTTAAGTTTAGAAAACAAATAATTGTTACAAACTATAAATAAATCCTGTAGTCAGGTCTCGCTCCCTCCCTCGTGTACTTTATATTATTCTGCCCCTTATAATAACAAAATATTGTTTCTTTGTGTCTTTCAGTACGACCCCACTGATAAGAACCTCCTTCTGGATGGTCAATACGTTCCAAAGGTTGTATTTGTGGGTGAGTAATTTATTCATGAACACTTTATACTTACAATAGTGATTCTGTATTATACTGCAGAGCTGCACTCACTATTCTGCTGCTGGTGCAGTCACTGTGTACATACATGACATTACTTATCCTGTACTGATCCTGAGTTACATCCTGTATTATACCCCAGAGCTGCACTCACTATTCTGCTGCTGGTGCAGTCACTGTGTACATACATGACATTACTCCCACCCACAGCAATACTGGAGATCTTTTGAACCAAACCACCATGAAGTTTTGTAAATTTTTGGGAATTTTGACCTTTCACCTTAGAGAGAACATCAAAGTCGCACAGCAGTTAAAGTTCTGTGAAGGTGGAGATATTTGCAGCTGAGTCTTCTCACTATATAATTAGAAAGAATCTATTTCTAGGGTTTCTGTAGATCCTTACCCTTCCTTAATATCACTGGACCAGTCAGGAAGACGCTACTATTCTCTGTTATCAGTTGATGGTTCATTACATTGTATTTAGCCTCTCTGAGCACTAAATCCCTCCCCTGGCGTAACACTTGTTACAATGTTTCAGTCCAGACGTGATACATTTATATTTATGATAATGTGATCTCTGGGCAGGTCACTGAGCATGCCCACTACCCTCTCCTAGTCCATAGCCCCAGTGCACCAGGAGAAACTACAATCCTGTAACATACCACTCATGCAGCATCGTAAGAGCACAGCAGTGTGAGGACACTCCCAGGGAGGGGGGGAGAGAGAGAGAGGAGGGGGGGGGGGGGAAAAGGAGGGGGACGGAGGAAGGGGGGGAAATAAGGAAGAAAGAGGAAAAGAAAAGGGGGGAGAGAGAGAACAAGGGAAAAAGGAGAAAAAGAGGGAAAGGGGGGGAAGAAAGAAAAGAAGGGGAAAACTTCACATTAGTTCGTGTTTTCTGGGTTGGCGCACATCCCGGGTTTCAGATGTCATCACGGTATTTTTAATTTACTATATTTTCTCAAAGTACAACATTAGTCTAATTAATGTTCAAACACATCTGCGTACAAAGCATGTAAAGATCTTAATATAATTAGGACTTGTTCAACCTACAGGAACATACCATTCTGAGGTGGTATGAGATACACCCCGGGCACCAGCTCACGGGTGACGGGGCCGGTGCTTAGTCTGTTAGTGTTAAAACCGGTCTTTATCGTCGTGTTACACTTTGTATGACTTTCTCAGAAACTGCTTTGGGCGCTGCGCGCGACCGGCGCGCGTCAACCCTGCGGCGTGTTCCTGTAGACGGCGCACGATCGGTGCCGAAGGCGCGTAAGCAGTTTTCTGCTAAAAGTTCAAAGTGTTAAAACCGCGAGACCGCGGTTTTTAACACTAACGAGGACTAAGCACCGCACCACTCACCCTAGTGGTTGCCCGGGGTTTGTGTTCAACAATCTACCTTCAAGAAGTGGGTAGGTTTCCTTTCATTTAGATGTGATCTGTTCACAGGCTTCCTTTAAGCTTTGTAAACAATTTTGTAACCAATTTGGTAAACAATTTGGAACAATTTGGTAAACACTTTGGGTAAACAACTTCGTGACATTCTATTCCTCTCCTTGATATCAGACAATATAGCGGTTTGATGATCCTAGATGATCGAATATAGTAGCTCGTCACAGTGCTTGGGGAGTCCTCAATGTTCCCAAAAAGATTCATAAAGATGAAAAATTCGTAGAAGCTGAAAAATTCACTGGGGATGAAAAAGTACATAAAAAGAAAATTGCATGCATTAAAATAAAAATAAAAAAAGTGATAGTTAAAGACAAATTTGTTTAGGAGTAAATGATAAGGAATCCAGGAGGTTTTTATGTTGCATCAAAGTGTGGGGCCACTACACTTGCACTAGACCGGCACAACCAGAGATTGATAGATTGCCACCATAACCTTGATTTAATTTGTGTTTTAATTAAAATTAAGATTTTCTGTATTTCCACACACAGAAAATTTTTCTCCAAAAATACTTGGTATGACGGCGGACCCTCTAACTTACCTTATTAGGTATATGTACAACCTGGAAGATGACAAGTTGATATCCTGCTGCTGGGGCCAGATTACACTGTATTTGTAGTCGGTAAACCATGGAGGACACACTGCCTGCATAGGAAGCTGTATACCGACAAAATTAAATCTATAGTCATTTTATAGTTTTTTTTTTATAATTTTGTTTTATTCTAACAATTGGGGGTTTGGATCATGAAGACATTGAAGACCTGAAGGGGAAATGTACGTGATAACCGACGCGGACCTTCGTCACTGTTGTTATCCATTCACAGGCTGCTGGCTCACCCCCGAAATCGACTCCCCGTTAGTCTTAGTTCATTTGGGTAATTAGTGATATATTGTACTTTTGCATAGTACACGATCCCTATTATAGACCGGGACGCATCGGCTCCAGATTATGTATAAAGCAAATGTTACCTGTTGTACAAAATTGGTTTTCACAGTTTCCCATATTGACACGGAGATTAATTATTCCATCCTCATTTACCTTTCATAAGACTTGGCAGAAATCATAATCACGAGGAACTACAAGAAACTTATAAGAAGTGGACAAACTGTTTGTAAACCCTTAAGAACCAGGCACCATTTTTTCGTTTTTGCATTTTTTATTTTCACTGCCCCCCTTCAAAAATCTAAACGTTTTTTTATTTTTCCATGTCAGAGCTGTGTGATGTCCTTAATTTTCTGCGTAACAATTGGCCCTTCGTAGTGCTGGTATTTAAAATCTTCCATTGCCGTGACTGGGAAGCGGGGAAAAAATTCTAAATGCGTAAAAATGATGAAAAAACACATTTGCGCCATTTCTGTGGGCTTGGTTTGTACAGTCTTTCACTGTGCGCCCCAAACAGGTCTACTTCATTCATGGTCAATACATCACGGGCGGATAACCAAATGATTGTTAGGTTTATAATTGTTTTTTATCATTTACAAAAATTAAAACCTCCTGTAAAGAAAAAAAGTTCTCGCATTTTACTTGTTCTTTTGCGCTAATAACTTTTTCATACTTTAGTGTACGGAGCTTGTGGGTGATGTCATTTTTTTGCGACTTCTGATGACGTTTTCAACGCCTTTTATTTTTAGGACTGTGCGATATTTTGAGTCACTTTTTACAAGAATTCTTTCTATTTTTCAAAATGAAAAAAAGCATGCATCGATTGTCGTTCTTCGGGGCCCATTTTCCGCTACGGGGTGTAAACGCCAGTGTAAAAACGGTTATATATTTTTGATAGATCGGTGCATTTTCGGACGCGGCGATACCCTAACGTGTTTATGTTTGTACTGTTTATTTATATTTATATCAGTTTTCTAGCGAAAGGGGGGTGATTTGATTTGTTATGTTTTTTTAATATAATTTTTTTTTTTTTCACTTTTTTTTATTATTTTTTGTTTTTTTACTATTTTCAGACTCCCTAGGGTCTTACCCTAGTGTTGTTATTGATCCTACCATATATGCCATACTACAGTATGGCAGTATATGGGGATTTTGCACACATCTATTACAATGTGGCAGATGGCACATTGACTAGATAGCCTCGATTCATGACGAGGAGCCTCGGATTCTTTGTGCTTCCGAGGCTGTTGTCATGACAACGGATCGCCGCTCCCCGGTGACGCCACGGGGAGTGACGATCGGAGCCAGATGGCGGCGCCCACGCGCCGCGCGGCTCTTTTAGTGCTGCCGGCAGCTTGCGGCGCGGCAATCAAAGGGTTAACACCCCGATCGGTACAAGCACCGATTGCGGGTGTTAGCGACGGGCGTTTGCTTCATCATGAAGCAAATGCACGGTGAGTATAAGAGGGCTCCGCCGTGTAGCCCTCTTCATACTCCCCCATGCGCAGCAAGAAGTATGGGGTTAATATCTTGTCTATAGAAAGGTATTAGCAGTTTGCCAGGGGGTCGACACCCCAGCACCCCCCCACCATTAGCTGTTATACACTAAAATCTGGAAAACCCCTTTACAACACCGTATTTTTCGGACTATAAGGTGCACAAAAAATCTTTGATTTTTCCAGAAATCAAGGTGCGCCTTATAGTCAGTGCGCTTATATATGAAACTGTACTTACAGACAACAGCTGCCTGAACAGTGCACAGGTCTGCCAAACTGCTGGTCTCATCCTTACAATCAGGTGCGCCTTATACTCCAGTGCGCCTTATATAGTCCCAAAAAATAAAGCATATCTTATAATCTTTACTCTTTTCCCTCATTCGTTTGCTTGTTACGTGTGATAACGTGTTACTAAGTACTAGAGCCTCATGGGGCCAAATGCATTTCCAGCTCCCCAGACGACCCCTTTAATGGTAACAGCAACAATGTATCAAGAAGAACAGGAAACATTCTTAACCAATAGACATTTTATTATTAGATAGACAAAAAGCAATCACCATATGTGATAGAACGGCTTTGGGCTCCTCCCAGTTCTACTCCTTGAAGACCTGAGACTGGAGCGCCCCTCTATGTACCACCCGAAAACACCTAATTACAGTGAATTTCTTCTTTTAGGACTGATGAAGTGAAGACACCGGAGCTGCAATCACTGCTCATCATCTGATAACCACAGACTGTAGCCGTATGTCATCTCTTTTTTAAATTTACAAAAAAATAATAATAGTTTTTTAAACTTCCCAATAAATAAGTATAAGCCCAAAATCTAAATTCATAAACAATCATCACTTTCTTCTGTAAGGCTCTTGCTCGGAGGACCCAAAAAATCTATTGAGCTCTATGAGGTACATGCAACGCTTCATTTCCTCTTGTAGGGCATTAATGAGAATTGAACGCCGCACTTTCGTCGGGTTTCCAGAATATTTACGTTTTGCGCCGAAATTGCCCCGGGATTTTGGCGCACGCGATCACGATTGTGCGCATTGGCTCTGCCTTTCATGCAACAGAAATCGGGGGGCATGGCCGTCGGACAACCCGAAGGATTCGGAAAAACTGTGGAATTTAAAAAACAAATTGTGTTGCAAGATCAGCACTTACATGCACCCGGACGAAGAAGGTGAACTCCGGCGGACCACGGCGCAGCAGCAACACCTAGTGAATCCCGGCAGACCCGAATCTAGGTCGGACAACGCACCGTGGGATCGCGACAGGACCGGGTAAGTAAATGAGCCCCAATATCTCACATATCCACAAACTGTAGCTGCAAAACTGCAGATTTTAGCCCTTTTCAACTAATGGGGGGACAAGTCAAAGATCTGTGTGATATCATCCGGATTTCGATGAAGTAAAAACAATCCCAGTCCTACGCTTTGGTAAAGTTAAAAGAGTCACAGAACATGGAATAAAACAGGACAGATTTTATTCTCTGTATCTATGCAAATAAACTTAACATTTGTAATTTCCATTCAATGACTGCAGCACAGGTACTGAAACAAGATATAATAAAGTTCTAGAACTTTGCTTACTGACCTCCTGACTCTCCCTATGAGTAGTCGTCTGTTCACACGTGCACTTTGAGCGATGCAGCAAATAGAAATTCCCCTTCTCCGGTCATTGCGACTCAGCTAATTATTCCCTTTCCGTTATTTTACTATTAATGGAGTAATCAGCTGGAATGAAGGTCAACAAAATCACAGTTCGGCACACAAATAGAACGGAGTCTTAAAGTTACAGGAAATTTGGGACCAAGCTGAACAAGAGAAGTAAATCTGCTGCAAAAAAATAGGCACTACATGAAAAAAGTCCTGAAAGAGGTTTTCCAAAATGGAATATTTGCCGGATGTCTCCGGAATTTCAGCAAGCTCAGTCTTATAAAAGTTGGTGGGACTGGGATGCAGTACCAGGCGCAGCCACAGCAGGATGTACGGGCGCTATAACTTGGGGGAGCAATGCTGGGAATGTCTCTGGTTGGAAGGCACTGCCCGGGCGTTTCCAACATTTGCTCAAAAATCTCTTTCTATGGTTAAAAGACGTAGAAGTTAATGTTCTGTTTTTTCAGAATCCTCCTCCCTACTATGACAATACGGATACCGCCCAATACAACCACATCTACGAGAATCAGATACCAAACAATATATATCAGCCATATCCATCCCACCGCCATAGTCTCCCAAGTGCCGCAGTACTACTTACCTCGGTGACCCCTCCCAGTCTGTGCCAGCAAATCAGCAAACAAGCTCAAAAAGGATCTCACTAAGTAGGTTTACTGCAATCCTATTAGATGTACTAATATAACTACTAATAATACTAGGAATACTGCCCCATAGTACAGGAGGATAACTACTATAAACTGCTCTCCTATGTACAAGAAATAAACTACTATAATACGCCCCCTTGTACAGGAAATAACTACTATAATACTGCCCCCTTGTACAGAATATAACTACCTATAATAGCCCCCTATGTACAAGAATATAACTACCTATAAGACTGCCCCCTAGGTACAAGAAATAACTACTATAATACTGCCCTCCTATTTACAGAATATAACTACTATAATACTGCCCCCTATGTACAGGAATATAATACTATAATACTATACTGCCCCCTATGTACAGGAATATAACTACTATAATATTGCCCCCTAGTACAAGAAATAACTAATATAATACTGCCCCCTATGTACAAGGAATATTAACTACAATAATTACTGCCTCTATGTACAAGAATAAAACTACTATAATACTCCCTCCTATGTACAGAGATAACTACTATAATACTGCCCCCTATGTACAGGAAGATAACTACTAATACTGCCCTATGTAAAGATATAACTATATAATACTGCCCCCTATGTACAAGAATATAACTACTATAATACTCCCCCTATTGTACAGATATACTACTATAATACGCCTCACTATGTACAGGATATAACTACAATAATACTGCCTCTATGTACAATAATAAACTACTAATACTGCCTCCTATGTACAGGAGGATACTTATAATTACTGCCCCTATGTACAGAAATAACTACTATAATTACTGCCCCTATGTACAGAATATAACTAGATAATACTAATACTTATGCCCCCTCTATGTACAAGAATATAACACTACTATAATATAACTGCCTCTCTATGTACAAGAATATAACTACTATAATACTGCCCCATAGTACAAGAAATAAACTACTATAATACTGCCCCCCCTATGTACAAGAATATAACTACTATAATAACTGCCCCCCTATGTACAATACTACGACTTACTAAATACTGCCCCCCCCTATGTACAAGAATATAACTACTATAATACTGCCCCCTAGTGTACAGGAATATAACTACTATAATACTGCCCCCTATGTATCAAGAATATAACTACTATAATACTCTGCCTATCCTATGTACAGATATCACTATAATACTGCCTCCTATGTACAGGAGATAACTACTATAATCATTACTGCCCCCTAGTACAGGAGATAACTACTAATAATACTCCCCTATGTACAATAATATAACTACTATAAACTGCCCCCTATGTACAGGAATATAACTACTATAATACTGCCCCCTATGACAGGAATATAAACTACTATAATACTGCACCCTATGTACAGGAGGATAACTACTATATACTACTTGCCCCCTATGTACAGAATATAACTCTAATAATACTGCCCCCTATGTACAGGAGGATAACTACTATAATACTGACTCCCCCTATGTACAAGAAATAACTACTATATTACTGTCCCTTGTACAAGAATATAACTACTATAATGCTGCCTCCTATGTACAAGAATATAACTACTATAATACTGCCCCCTATGTACAAGAATATAACTACTATAATACTGCATCGCCCCCTATGTACAAGAATATAACTACTATAATCTGCCCCCTATGTACAGGAATATAACTTCTATAATACTGCCCCCTATGTACAGGAATATAACTACTATACTACTGCCCCCTATGTACAAATAAACTACTTAATCGCCCCCTAGTTACAAAATAACTACTAGTAAATACTGCCCCTATGTTCAGAATATAACTACTATAATACTGCCCCCTATGTACAGGAATATAACTACTATTAACTGCCCCCTATGTAACCGGAATATAACTACTATAATACTGCCTCCTATGTACAGGAATAAACTACTATAATACTGCCCCCTATGTACAGGAATATAACTACTATAATACTGCCCCCTATGTACAGGAATATAACTTCTATAATACTGCCCCTATGTACAGGAATATACTACTATATAAATCCTGCCCCCTATGTACAAGAATATACTACTATAATACTGCCCCCTATTACAAGAATATAACTACTATAATACTGCCCCCTATGTACAGGAATAATAACTACTATAATTCGCCCCCTATGTACAAGACATAACTTCATAATAATGCCCCCTATGTACAGGAATATAACTACTATAATACTGCCCCCTATGTACAGCATTTAATAGCAGATATTATTGTTTCATTAGGTACAATATTAAATTGTATGAAATGTAAATATTTTGAAATATATTTATAACAAATGGATATAATTCCAGCCGATTATGACAGTTTCCTCTTGCATTTCCACCTTTCTTTTGTTCTTTGTATTTCAGGTAGGAAGAAGATCTTGTTGTGTCCACAATCATCACCTGCAGCGGCCATCATTACGCTGCGGTTTCTGTGGGTATTACTGGTAAGTTTTTTTCATTGGCCTATGTTTATTTTTTGGCAATCAGAGCAGGATGTAAATGAATTTGCAAATTCTCATCTGTTGATGTAACTTGAGCAATGACCCTAATCCCCAAGTCATATTGTGAAAGGATAAATTACACTACCTGCTCGCTACACTAGATGGAGCTTTATTTGGAACGAAGACATTTCCTGTGAGCTCCCTCTAGTGGTGGTCTCAGTATAAGAGGATTTTATTCTGTACATCACAAAACTCAACTTTCATTAGAAACATACTTTTATAAAACATTATTTATTTCCAAATTTCATGTCTCCTCTTGTTCTATTTTCACAATGTAGTGACCACACGGTTTGAAAGCATGCGGCACCTCATCGTCGTGTGTCCGAGCTTCACAGTGGTGTGACGGCACAGCACAATGTCCGAATGGAGAAGTTGAGTCGTATGTGGTAAGTTCCATGTTTCCGAGAGTCCATTATGAACACTACAGATCCCAGCTGCCCTGATCACCCTAATGCTACAAACTGGAACTCTTAGCCTGAAGCCCCCCAGCAGCAGAGGATGGGAGCATCACATAATATAAGTGTGGTGACTGCATACTTATATCTATTTGCTATTTATAATACATAGCCAAAATTATCTGGCCATGTGATGGCTGTATTCACACAGGTGCACGGCTCGTATAGATCCTGGTCATGTGATGTCACACAGGTGCATGGGTCATTAATCCCTGGTCATGTGATTTCACACAGGTGCCGGCTCCTTATATGCGCGGCCATGTGATGTCACACAGTGCACAGGCTCATTATATGCCTGGCCATGTGATGTCCACAAGTGCGGTGCGGCTGTTTTATATCCCTGGTCATGGGATGTCACCATATTTGCACAGTTCATAATATACCTGGTCATGTAGTTCACAAGGTGTCATAGCTCCCTGAGTGATATCACATGACTGGGGATATATGGGATGTGCACCTGTGTGACATCACATGAGCAGGATATAACGATCGCGTCCCTTGTGACATCACATATCCACCGAGGGATATAACGGCCGTGCACCTGTGGTACATTACATGACCAGGGATCAATGAGCCGTGCACCTGTGTGTTACATCACATGACCGGGATTTACGAGCCGTGCACCTGTGTACATCACATGACCAGGGATACAATGAGCCGTGCACCTGTGTACATCACATGACCAGGATTAACGAACCGTGCACCTGTGTGACATTACTACCAGGATCAATGAGCCGTGTCACCTGTGTGACATCACATGACCAGTGGATTTTTATAAGAGCCGCGACCTGTTGCATCACTGACCGGATTAACGAGCCGTGCACTCGTGTGACTCACATGACCGAGGGATATAATGAGCCGTGCACTGTGTGACCTCACATCTCCAGGGATATAACGAACCTGCACCTGTGTGACATTACATGACCATGGGATCAATGAGCCGTGCACCTGTGTGACATCACTGACCAGGGATATAACGAGCCGTGCACCTGTGTGACATCACATGACCAGGGATATATAACGAGCCGTGTACCTGTGTGACATCACATGACCAGTAACCAAACTATGAAGCTTCTTGTGGAATGACAGAAAACAATATCAATTATTTTCTGGAATATTTAGAGTGGACGACCCTTTAAAGCGGAAATTATTACTATCATACAGAGTGAACTTTCTGCCCCCACTGAGCAAAAACTTTTTTAAAGTGTCCCCTGTAAATATCATCTCCTTTAATTTTTCCATCTGGAAACATATGAAATAAATTGCCCTCACGGTGTTGCTATTCGGGGGCGTCTCCCTGCACAGTTTGGGGGTCATTTATCTTATTTCCGCCCTCTCTGAGCTCTTTTTGCGCCTGTTGTAGGTTTATTTTTTGCATCTTATTTGTCTTTGTCGTTTTGGCTCTTTGTATTGCAGGGTTTTTTTTGTGCACATTTTAAACAAGGCGCAATTTGTTGCACAAATCATACCATTGCCTGGTCAGGACCGGCGTGTTATTGCGCAATTATTTGCGCCCATATAGGGGCAATAGTATAATAAATCGGGCGCAGACATCTGTAAAGAGGTGCAATGTAATGACAAATAAGCGCAAAAAAAAAACACGACCAATTGAGGCGTAACATTCCAAAAAAAAGCGCAAATGTGCCCAAACAGCCATACCGCAGCAAAAAGGCGCTAAAAACACTAACGGAAGAAAAATGAATGAACCCCCTTGTGACCATCCAATCACAAGTGACAATATTACCCATTATACTGGCTTTTTTTAGGCTGTAATGGACCGGTAAAGGCATTTTCTTCCTTTTTGTGCCAAGATCCGCAGCTTTTTTTTTCCTTTTTTTCATTTCTCCGTAAATGGGCTGTATTGGTGTCTTGTGTTTGTGTGACGAGCCGTAGTTTTTTAACGCCACTATTTTATTATATTATATATTTTTTAGAGACAATTGGAAAAAAAATTGCAATTTAACATTTTAAAATGAGTGTAAATAAGATAATTCTCAGGATCCATGCGATTTTTTGGCCTTTTTTATTGCAGTTTTTTGTAGAATAGATTGGATTTTTATCGGTGCAATATAATTTATTGAAGATTCTGTTTTATGTTTTTTGGTGATTAACAAGGCGCTGCAATTGATGGCACATTTTTTTTTTTAAGTATTTTTTTTTTTACACCATTGTTAAGACACCAGTTGTATCATAACCGGTTGTTATGGATGCAGTTTTTTTCAGTTTTTTTCTATTTCTTTTTTTACCTTAGTGAGGGGGATTTTCCATGAAAATGTTCTATCCTGTGGGAGGCCACAACAATCATGTCTCATGACAGCACCTGACTACGACTACATGTGCTGGTGGAGACGCCCATGTACAGTGCTCCACCACTCACATAGAATCTCCAGGGTTATAAATTGTCACAACTGTAACAAACCCTCAGCTGTCAGAAATCTCTAATGATATTATTTTATTACCAGTGCGACTGTACGGGCCAACACTTTATTTACACAGCTATTCCCCCCGAGGTTTCGTCCTGGCTCAGCACATCTGCTTCGATGACTGGAACTCGGTCAATGGACCCACATCTGCAGATCCAGTGGTCTACAAGTAAGTGGTGCCAGCCCTGACTCATCCAGACCTCTGAGCCTTGTAGTGTTTCTAAGGGCCGCAGCACAATCTCATGTTAGATTAAGGTTTGAGCCCCCACCCCATAACAATACTAGATGCACCAACCCAACAACAGTACCTTTTGACAATGACCCTTATAATAGTGCCCCAATAACAGTGCCCCATAACAGTGCCCCAATAACAGTGCCCCAATAACAGTGCCCCCATAACGTGCCCCATGAACAGTGCCCCCATAATACGCCCCCAATAACAGTGCCCCCAATAACAGTGCCCCAATAACAGTGCCCCCATAACAATTGACATCCCTATAACAGTGCCCCCATAACAGTGCCCCCATAACAGTGCCCCAATAAACAGTGCCCCATTAATACAGCCCCCATAACAGTGCCCCAATAACAGTGCCCCCATAACAGTGCCCCATAACAGTGCCCCCATAACAGTGCCCCCATAACAGTGCCCCCCATAACAGTGCCCCCATAACAATGCCCCCATAACAGTGCCCCAAAACAATGCCCTTATAAACAGTGCCCCCATAACAGTGCCCCCATAACAGTGCCCCCATAACAATGCCCTTATAACAGTGCCCCCATAACAGTGCCCCCAAACAAGTGCCCTCATAACAGTGCCCCTAACAGTGCCTCAATAACAGTGCCCCCATAACAGTGCCCCCATAACAATGCCCTTATAACAGTGCCCCCATAACAATGCCCCAATAACAGTGCCCCCATAACAATGCCCTTATAACAGTGCCCCCCATAACAATGCCCCATCAATAACAAAATTCCCCATAACAGTGCCCCAGAACAATGCCCTTAGATAACCAGTAGCCCCATAACAATGCCCTTATAACAGTGCCCCCATAACAGTGCCCCCATAAACAATGCCCCAATAACAGTGCCCCCATAACAATGCCCCAATAACAGTCCCCCATAACAATGCCCTTATAACAGTGCCCCCATAACAATGCCCTTATAACAGTGCCCCCATAACAGTGCCCCCATAACAATGACCCAATACAGTGCCCCCATATACACAGTGACATAGCCCTATAACAGTGCACCCCATAACAATGCCCCTTTAATAACATGCCCCCTAACAATGCCTTATAACAGTGCCCCGATAACAGTTGCCCCTGCTTGCCCAACAACAGGACAGCCATGCACGAAGCATGATTATTCGTTACTGTGTCACAATTATGTTCGTCCTCTCTAAGGTCCAGCAGTTATTATAATTATTTTTTGGAAAATGTTCCATCGGATCATAAAGAATTTGCCAGCATAAATACCAGCGTGCCCTTCATCAAGTTACACACACCGTATTAGGACAAGGTACTCTGCACAACTTATAGATCCATACAAACACACCATCTACTCTATCGATCATCGTATCTATCGATCTATCTATCTATCCCTATCTATCTACTACTACTATCTCGTATCATATCTCTCTATCTATCTATCTCCTATTACTATCTATCTCCTATCTATCTATCCTTCTACATCTCTCTTCTATCTAGTCCTCATACTATCTATTTTCTATCTACTATCCTCATATCTATCTATCTATTATCTATCTCATATCTATCTACTATCTATCATCATCTCAATATCTATCTATCTATCTATCTATACCACCTATCTATTTCATCTATCTATCTATCACTATCGCCTACTACTATCATCATCATACTCTCATCTACATCTATCATCTATCTATCTATCATCTCCATCTATCTATCCTATCTATCTATCGATCTATCTCGCATATCATCTATCATCTATCTATCTCTATCGATCTATCTATCTATCTCATATCTATCTATCTATCTATCTATCTATCTATCTATCCTCGATACCTACATAGTCTATTTATCTATCTCCTATAAAACTATCTATCTATTTTCTGAATTCCATACATTAACATTCTCTATTTGTCTTGAAGGGATTATTGTCCATCTGGAAGGGTGATCTCGCTTCGGTGCATAGGTGAGTCAGTCTAATATGTCCTCACATCTGCCCCCCCCCCCTAAACCCTATAGACCCCCCTCATCTTGTCCCTCTCCTCTTTGCATTTCTGCTCATCCTGTGTAAGATATGTTCCTCTGGAGTTCTGCCTAAGTAGATGAGCACACAGGGGGCAGACACTTCTACTCGGAGGCTGGCACAGCCACAAGCCCACCCATGAGGAGCAGCACCTCTTCTATCTTTTCATTGGATATCACACCAAATTACCAAGTCATAGATAGATACATTGTTGTCTTCTTTCAGATTGTGGTCAATCAACCAAGCAGGTGCCATCCAGCAGGATAGTTGGCGGAACTGCGGCCAGAAGTGGGGACTGGCCATGGCAAGTGAGTCTGCTGATCCGGCAGTCACACGTCTGCGGAGGGTCTATCATCACTCCTGATTGGATAGTGACTGCGGCGCATTGCGTAGAGGGGTAAGTCTTTGGGTTTATTAATGAGCCCTTCCCCTAAATAACCAGAACATGTGTACTTACCTGCCATGGCTCCTGGTTCCAGCATCACAGTCATCTTCTGGTCTTGCCAAGGTCAAGGGACTGGTCAAAAAGAGGCCTCAAAATCTCCTAAAGATGTCACTGATTGGCCAAAGCAGGTCACATGACCCCCAACAATGCCAACTGAACGGGTAGTGCTGCGGCCTAGTGACCCCCCTAAGTTATCCCATTAAGTTACACCTCTCTGAAAACAACATGATTGCTTTATGTTGCGGTCACGGTAAGATCTTCCATGATGGTGTCATGTTTTTGTGTTTTAGAAATTACGCCTACCCCTCCCTCTGGACGGTCTACGCAGGATCTATCCAAAAACTAGGGGGTCAGGCCTTTCTGGTGGATAAAATTATTTCACACCCAAATTACAACACGGAAACGAAGGATAATGACATTGCCCTTATGAGGCTGAAGACCAGCTTATCGTTTACTGGTAAGGGGCTGAGGAATGGGAACGGGGAGGGGGGAGGGGAACGGAGGAAGGTGGGGGGGCATTTACTTTTTCACCATTTTAAACTTTTGTAAAATATTTCAAGAAAGTAAATGAACCCTTTAAAGATTTGGAGAAAAAAATGGAACCTTTAACAAAAGGAGAATACGATACTATCTATATATCGGCCTGCAGCTCTCATGAAAATCTGCGTCTCCATGGTAACAGACTACAACTAAATCCTATGTAGTCTGATCCCACAGTCTTTCTTGCTGTTTGGTAGCCTAAAAATGTTGGAGACGGGTAGAAAGAAACTGGCATGATCAGACTACACAGGGATTGTTTGTAGTCTGTGACCATGGAGATAATCTTATTTACACTCTGGCCGTGTAAATAAAAGCATTTCATAATTTTTTATCTTTTTTTAATTTTAAATGCTCTGAAAATAGTCACCAGTGAAGCTGAATTTATCCTTTAAAAGGAAATGTACCGTTTGGTTTTATGCATTGTGAACCAAACATACCTTGAGAATGCTGTAGCGACACTGATGCAGGAACATATCTTGTTTAATCCCTGATCCGAGTGGTTTGGCACGAAAAACAATTATAAAATTCAGTGCTTACAGGCTGCCGTACATAAACACATTACATGGAGCTTCCTGGCCTGTCCAGACAGCACTAATCAACCTGAGCTGGATGACTCATACACAGCAGCTGGTGCAGTGATTGATTACTTCTGCCTGTCAAGGACAACACAGTGATTACATCATTCTCGGCTTATGTTGGGCAGGACAAGGCTGGAGCGGTGCATAATTAGGGTAAGAGGAGAAGCACCGGGGCAGCCACAGGAGCAACAGAGCCAATTGATTTTTGAAAAAAAAACACTCACCTTAGGGATTAAACAAGATATGTTTCTGCATCAGTGTAGCTACAGCATTCTCAATGTATGTTTGCTTCATAATGCATCAAATCAAATGTGAGGTTTCCTTTAAGTACGGTATATGCAACTTTATTTTCTTTACAGGTAGTAACATAAAACCTGTCTGCCTGCCAAATGCTGGGATGCCATGGACAGACACACAGCCCTGCTGGATCTCAGGATGGGGGTATACATACCAAGGAGGTAAGGAGAAATGTTTATGTTAGGCAAAAAATAGTGAGTGCAGCCCTGGGGTATAATACTGGATGTAACTCTAGCAGTACAGGATAAGTAATGTCATGTATGTACCAGTGACTGCACCGCACTCAGAATAGTGAGTGCAGCTCTGGAGTATAATACTGGATGTAACTCAGGATCAGTACAGGATAAGTATGTCATGTATGTACACAGTGCTGCACCAGCAGCAGAATAGTGAGTGCAGCTCTGGGGTATAATACAGGATGTAACTCAGGATCAGATCATACAGCATAATATGTCATGTATGTACACAGTGACTGCAACCAGCAGCAGAATAGTGAGTGCAGCTCTGGAGTATAATACAGATGTAACTCAGGATCAGTACAGATAAGTAGTCATGTAGTTACCAGTGACTGCACCAGCAGCAGAATAGTGAGTGCAGCTCTGGAGTATAATACAGGATGTAACTCAGGATCATGACAGGATAAGTAATGTCATGTATGTACAGTGACTGCCCCAGCAGCAAATAGTGAGTGCAGCTCTGGAGTATAATACGGATTAAACTCAGGATCGTACAGGATAAGTAATGTCATTTATGTATACAAGTGACGCACCAGCACAGAATAGTGAGTGCCGATCGGGGTATAATACAGGATGTAATCAGGATCAGTACAGGAAGTAATGTCATGTAGTACACAGTGACTGCACCACCACAGAATAGTGAGGCAGCTCTGGGGTATAATACAGGATGTAACTCAGGATCAGTAAGGATAAGTAATGTCATGTATGTACACAAGACTGCACCAGCACAAATATTGAGTGCCGCTCTGGGGTATAATACAGGATGTCTTCAGGATCATACAGAATAAGTATGTCATGTATGTACACAGTGACTGCACCACAACAGTATGTGAGTGCAGCTCTGGGGTTAATACTGATGTAACTCAGGATCAGTACAGAGATAGTAATGTCAGTATGTACACAGTGACCGCACCACCAGCAGAATAGTGAGTGCAGCTTCTCTGGGGTATAATACAGGTGTAACTCAGGATCAGTACAGGATAATAATGTCATGTACGTACACAGTGACTGCACCAGCAGCAGAATAGTGGATGCAGCTCTGGGTATAAATACAGGTGAATTCAGGATCACTACCAGAGAGTATAGTACATGTAATGTAGACAGTGACTGCACCAGCAGCAGAATATGAGTGCAGCTCTGGGGTATAATCCAGGATGTAACTCAGGATCAGTACAGGATAAGTAATGTCATGTATGTACACAGTGACTGCACCAGCAGCCGAATAGTGGAGTGCAGCTCTGGAGATATAATACAGGATTTAACTCAGGATCAGTACAGGATAAGTAATGTCATGTCTGTACAGTGACTGCCCCAGCACAGAATAGTGACTGCACTCTGGAGTATAATACCGGATTATACGCAGGATCATACAGGATAAGTAATGTCATGTATTTACACATTGACCCGCACCAGCAGCAGAATAGTGAGTGCAGCTCTGGGTATAATAACGGATGTAACGGATCAGTACAGGAAAGTATAGTCATGTATGTCACGCAGTGACTGCACCAGCATCAGAATAGTGAGTGCAGCTCTGGATAATACAGGAGTGTAACTCAGATCAGTAACGGAATAAGTAATGTCAGTATGTACAGTGACTGCCCCACAGCACAGATAGTGAGTGCACCTCTGGAGTATAATACGGATGTAACTCAGGATCAGTCCAGATAAGTAACTGTCATTATGTACACAGTGACTGCACCACGCAGAATAGTGAGTGCCGCTCTGGGGTATAATAACAGGATGTAATCAGGATCAGTACAGGATAAGTAATGTCATGATGTACAGTGACTGCCCCACAGCAGAATAGTAGTGCAGCTCTGGAGTATATACAGGAGTGTAATTAGATCATAGTACAGGATAAGTATGATCATGTATGTACACATGCACCGCCACCAGCAGCAGAATAGTGGAGTGCCGCTCTGGGTATAAAACAGGATGTAACAGGTCAGTACAAGGATAAGTAATGTCATTATGTACACAGTAGACCGCACCAGCACCAGAATAGTGAGTGCCGCTCTGGGGTATAATAACGGATTAACCAGGATCATACAGGATAAGTAAGGTCATGTACGTACACAGTGACTGCACCAGCAGCAGAAGTGAGTGCAGCTCTGGAGTATAAATACAGGATGTAACTCAGTACAGTACAGGATAAGTAATGTCATGTATGTACACAGTGACTGCACCAGTCAGCAGTATAGTGAGTGCAGCTCTGGGTATAATACAAGATGTACACAGGATCAGTACAGGATAAGTATGTCATGTATGTACACAGTGACTGCACCAGCAGCAGTATAGTGAGTCAGCTCTGGAGTATAATACAGGATGTCCTCAGGATCAGTACAGGATAAGTAATGTCATGTATGTAACGCAGTGACTGTACAGCAGCAGTATAGTGAGTGCAGCCTGGAGTATAATACAGGATAAGTAATGTACAATACACATAATACTGCGTCGCTTCTCTGATATTTTGTATCTATGTGGTGATTTTCTTTCCCTCAGGCTCCACCCTCGAATACCCTGATGGCGGCATCCTCCCTTAATCAACCTCTTCTTTGTGCAATGCTCCTTCGTTTACAATGGGGTCATCACCCACCTCCAACATGATCTCGCTGGATTCCTCTCTGGAGAGTTGATTCTTGTCAGGTAAGATTTTGGTAGGGGGCCGAAGATGGCGGGGGTGGGGTGGGTGTCTCCGGTTTTGGGGTCTGCATTGCAGCTGTGAACAGAAAGCGCCAGGAGACTTTTGTATGTATTAGTTCTAGTTTCTCTGTTTCTCTTCTTACCTACAAATTTTATGTAGGCAAAAAAAGAATCACAGACATGAGACGGCGCACAGACTACACAGGGTTTATATGTAGTCTGTCACCATGGTACAGGACACATAGATACATTGTGTTGTCTGATGCTGCAGTCTCATTTCTATGTATCTGGTAACTATGGTGACAACAACATATAAACCCTGTGTAGTCTGGTCCTGTGTCATACTCCAGTGGTTATACATTTCATCACATTTTATTCGCAGTACACAGCTCCCCTCTGCAGAGTTATGTCTGTACAATCTGTTTCATGGTGGTCCCGTGTTTCTTCTTCTGATCTAATGATTCTTCTGTGTCTATAACCCAAAAGAAGAACAACAATTAGAATACACAGGTTTGCACGGGAGCTGTATAACACAAACGGTGGGCTTTTTTATGCTATGAAGAATAGGTGACGGTGGTAAAGTGTTATTATTTCTCAACCTGACTACAGGAGTGTTTTATTGTATCTGTTTACCGTGTACCGTGGAGATGCATAGGTCTGCGAGGTTGCTGTGTACACTAAACAGTAAGAGATTGAAAATCTGATGGGAAGAGGTCGGACTGTTTGTACCACGTTGCCACGATCCCAGTGGTCAGATAATCAGATTGTTACCCTCTATCTTGTGTGGATAGTGGATAAAAATCCAACATAAACGTGATATTAATCCATAAAAAAACTACAACTCCAAGCATGCTATGGCCGCCGGCTGATCTATACAGCAGTATTAGCTGAATACTGATAGCTCCCCCTAGTGTTGCCTCTGAAGAAAAAGAAACTATGAAATGAATCACAACAGAATTTAGATCCTGAACCAGAACAGTCAGAACTTTATTAAGATAAAGCCCAATTGGGTGGGGTCCATACTGAGCTTCCTATGGGGGCTCATGATGATTACGGACCCCTCTATTCTTGTATAATTTCTTCTGTGTCTCCCCAGGGTGACAGCGGTGGACCTCTCGTCACTAAGACAAAGGACCTGTGGTGGCTTGTGGGGGACACGAGTTGGGGCAACGGCTGTGCACAGAGGAATAAGCCGGGAGTCTACGGGAACGTCACGGTGTTCTTGGAGTGGATCTACCACCATATGCAGGTTTGGGTCATGTCCTGTGTCCTGACAGCTCCACATCCAGTCTCAGGTTGTATCTGGTATTGCAGCTCATTAGAGCGAAGGGGGTCGATCTGTGATACCAGACACAACCTGTGTGTAGGTGTAGTCCAAAAATAATGGGCTAATAACCTATATGGAAACGTTGTGGTAGTTATTTTTTTTATTTTACAAAAAAATTATTTTAAATACTTAAAAAAAATGTATTATTTATAATTGTGGGTGGATGCGAGGCATATCCTGACACTGTTGGGCTCTGTGCTCTCTGCATTTAATGCTCAACAGTTCCTCCCAGTTGCTCTCTGAAAAAGCAACGTGTCTGGTTGATTACTAAAGGGATATAGGATCTGCTGATTAATTTAGTGCACAAAGCACAGAGCACAGCAGTGTGAGGACACGCCCCCATGACACTAAATTATAAACACAAATTTCACTGTCCTGCTGCTACTAACAACATACACAGATGTATGGTTACACATCTCTCCGGGGACAATACATAACACTGGCTACAGAAAGCACAAAGCACAGCAGTGTGAGGACACGCCCCCATGGCACTAGAATATAAAGACACATTTCACAGTCCTGCTGCTACTAACAACGTACACAGCTGTATGGTTACACATCTCTCCTGGGGCAATACATAACACTGGCTGCAGAAAGCACAGAGCACAGCAGTGTGAGGACACGCCTCAATGACACTAAATTATAAAGACACATTTGAAAGTCCTGCTGCTACTAACAACATACACAGATGTATGATGACACATCTCTCCTGGGGCAATACATAACACTGGCTACAGAAATCACAGAGCACAGCAGTGTGAGGACACACCCCCAAGGCACTAGAATATAAATACACATTTCACAGTCCTGCTGCTACTAACAACATACACAGAAGTATGATGACACATCTCTCCAGGGACAATAAATAACACTGGCTGCAGAAAGCACAGAGCACAGCAGTGTGAGGACACTCCCCCAGTACAATCCTGGAGCATAAAACTATATTTCACAGTCCAGCTGCTACTAACAACATTCACAGAGGTCTGACTACCCATTTCTCCACAACTACCACTTAACACTGATTGCAGTTTGAGTGGTGAAAATTTCTGCAGCAAAAAGCTTCCACTAGGGGGCACAGAATGAATACAAATGTATACAGCAAGTAGCTTGCACCCCTAGGAGCAGGGCTGTGCCATAAAAATCTGACATATATGATATTTGAGATCGGGGGAGGGCGGGGGGGTTCCGAATTCTCGGCAATCGCCAGAATGGAGACTTAACTGCAGCAACTGGCCCAGCCACTAGTGTTCAGAACACAGAGGATGAGTAATGTTGGGGGAAGAGGGGGATGCGGCTGCAGCTACCAGCTTGATTAGTCTTAATATGGTCAGTGGGGTGATGGGTGTATAATGTGGGGGAACTTACCTAAACTGCCACTTACCTTTGCTTACCTTTCCCTTGCAGATGTACACATGACACAATGTAACGAGGACTTCTTCCTGATTATTCCTATATCTGCTGCCATGTTGGGGGCTCGGGATGTGCGGCGCCTTTTATATACATATTACGGGTATCAGTGCGGAATTCTACGAAAAAAGACGCCGCCCTACGGCTTTGTATGAAGACGCATGGGCGCCATCCAGTGGCCGCTCTGTAGATTTTCCTTCGCCCTGTTGTAAATACTTTGTACAGTCTTGTAATGTTTTTCTCCACGTGCCACGTGCCACGTGCGACTGTGGGCATCATGTGTGTCGTGCATTGACTCTATGTGATGTCATCAGGGAATATTTAACTTTTTTTTTTTTTTTTTTAAAACATTGTTTAAAGACAAAAAGATTCACTTATGGATTCACATGTCTGCACACGAATCCGGGTAAAGTCGCCATTTAAACTTTTGCACAATTGTTATCCATCCTGTGTTGGGTGTAAAGTTGTAACTAAACTTGAGAGAAGAGCATTGGGGACATATCCTGACACTGCTGTGTTCTTAGTTCTCTGCACCGAGTAGCGTCATTGTGTCTCCCCTATGTTTAATAAACATAGCAGGTTGGTTAAATACCATAGTGGCCTCTAAGAGCAGAGGAATGGGCTGTGGAGTTGCTCAATGCAGAGAGCAAAGGGCACAGAGCACAGCAGTGTGAGGAGTGAACTTCAGTGAGCTTCAGTGCACATGGAGAAGCTACAATCCTGGAATATTAATCCATATAATCACAGTCCTGCTGCTACTAACGACATACACAGAGGTCTGATTACACATCTATCCTGGAACCGTACATAACACTGGTTGCTGAGAGCACAGAGCACAGCAGTGTGAGAAGTGAACTCGGCTTCAGTGCACTTGGAGAAGCTACAATCCTGTTATATAAATCCATATATGACAGTCCTGCTGCTAACAACATACACAGAAGTCTGATCACACATCTATTCAGGGACCATACCTAACACTGGCTGCAGAGAGCACAGCAGTGTGAGGACACAACCCAATTGCACATCAAGAAATTGCACTCCTTAGATAAAAATCTATATTTTACAAACAACATATACAAAGATATGATGACACATCTGTCCAGGGGCAATACATTACACTGGCTGCAGAGAGCACAGAGCACAGCAGTGTGAGGATACATAACATTGGCTGCAGTCTGTATGTTCTCACCTGCTGACAGGTTCTCTTTAAAGATCTGCTCATTAGCCTGACTGCTGGACAGACAGGTGATAGGTGAGTCTATATCATGCTTATACACAGGGTCCTGCATGTGGAGACCCTACAATACATGCCTGGACCCAAGTACCCCATATACCCCATATACCCCATAGACCTCCATATACCCCATAGACCCCATAGACCCCATGTGCCATAGAATATAACAGATAATTTTAGGATATTCTCCTTTAGGACCCAACATGCCCAAGGATCCAGGGGCAGTAATAGCCGTAGTAAGATAATTGATGGGGTATGAACACTATTTAACATAGGGGTCATAGGGGCACATTCTAATTCTACCTCAGAGCTGCATTCACAATTCTGCTGGTCATTTGGGAAACCATCAACAAGACTTCCCTCTCCGTACACAGTAGAGTTCCCCTGGAACGGCTGATTTGTGCAGGGTTGGAGTATTGGACCCTATACTGATCGGGTAGTCTGAGGATAGGTCTTCTGTATCAAAAATGAGCTCCATCCCGAAAAAACAAGACCCATAAAACTTAGAATTGTTGAAAGCTCTCTGATCTGCTCTGTCTCTTCTTACCCCATCACTTTAGCCTCATGGTGGCTGCATTCTTAGACCCCAAATAGAGGCTGGTTCTGAGCCATAACTTCTGTATTACTTTTCTGATAGAGACATCGGTTTGTTTTTTGCAGGACGAGCTTTAGTTTATTCCGTTGACATTTGAAATACATACAACTTTTGGAACCCTTTGTATTTCATTTTTTTATTTCAAATTTTTCACATCATTTTTTAAGTTTTTTTGAGTTTTTAAGTTTGAGTATGGATATATGAATGTGGTGAAGAATATTAAAAATGTTCTTTTTAACTCTATATAGTTCTTACAAGATAAAATATTATAAATGCACTCCTTTTTTTAAATAAGTGTTTAATATTTTAAGATTTTTTTTTTTAAATAAGATTTTTTCTACATTTTGTTTTAGACTGTTTTAGTCTCACTGGCATATACACTTGTATTGCAGTGTAGCATGCATGTCAGCGCGGTGCTGGCAGCTCAGCTCTATTAAATAATAATAAATGATAATATTATCGTATATACTCGAGTATAAGCCGACCCAAGTATAAGCCGAGGCCCCTAATTTTACCACAAAAACCTGGTAAAACCTATATTTTTTTTACTCGAGTTTGGGTTTTCAGCACATTTTTTGTGCAGAAAAACTAGGCTTATACTCGAGTATATATGGTATTTTTTCTAGTTATAATAAAACAGGGAGGACCTGCAATACCACAAACAACCTGTAAACAAGTGTGGTGCTGTTTCTTAAAAAAAAAATGTATGATCTCATACAACCCTTAAAACCTGTGGGATTGTGGGAATTAATTTTTACTAGGGGGCTCATGTGACGCACCATTTGACTCCCCATAATGACACCATTAGAGAATCAACCTTGATAGGTCTCATAGTGACAGGTTCCCTTTAAATATACAGTCTGCACTGGAGTATATAGATTGTATTAAAGGAGTTCTCCAGAATTAATAAAAAAAATTTTCACCAAACAGCGCCACCACCTACATCCATGTCCATTTGCGGTATTGCAGCTCTTCCACAATTTACTAAATACCCTTAATACCACCTGAAGACTATGAACAAGGGTGGGGCTGAAATTTTTGGCACATTTTATGCCAAGGTTGAGCTGCACCCACAACACTAAATCTGCCTCCTCATGTCCATACCCTCTGTTGCTTCTCAGGGAAATCAGTGGCTGTCTCCAAAATGTTGTATTTATTTTTTAATGTGTAGATATATAGAGGCAATGTCACTGGCTAGCACTGTAATGGATATGTTTTACTTGCAATACCTTGTCTGACCATGTGGTGTGCTGTTACAAGGACAGAGAAACGAGTTACATTGAATACAAAGCTCTATCATTGATACTTGGGTTTTTCAATTCTGTGCAGCGCCGCCCAGTGGTCAAGAAATATATTTATGTCAAATGTTATATATCTTGTTAGAGAGGACCTGTCACCCATAAAAAGGCACTAGGAGCTGCTTACTCAAGTAGAGCTCCTAGCGCTTCCCCATTTTTAGCAGTGATAAACTGCTAGCTTTATCGGAACCCTCCGATAACGCTAGCAGACACTGCGTCGCAGTACAATAGGAATGTCAGACCGCGCTCAAAGCTTTAGTACCTTAATAAGCAGCTCCTAGTGCCTTTTTTTATGGGCGACAGGTCCTCTTTAAATTAGATTGCAGAGCTTAGAGCACAGCAGTGTGGGGACATGCCCACAATGCACTTGGTGAAGCTCCAATCCTGGAATATAAGTCCATATTTTACAGTCCTGCTGCTACTAACAGCTTACAAAATTAGGCGTGATTAGGCATCTATTCAGGGACAATTCCTAACACTGGCTGTGGAGAGCACAGCAGCGCAAGGACACACTTACAGTGCACTTTGTGAAGCTCATATCCTGGAATATAAATCCATGTATCACAGACCTGCTGCTACTAACAACATACACATATTTTTAGGGACAATAGCTAACACTGGCTGTAAAGAGCACAGCACCGCGAGGACAAGTCCTCGATGTACTTGGAGATTCTACAATCCTGGAATATAAATCCATATTTCACAGTCCTGCTGCTACTAAATACATACACAAATGTGTGATTACACATCTCTCTAGGGACAATACCCAACACTGTAGAGAGCACAGCAGTGTGAGGACACATCCCCAGTGTACATGGAGATGCTACAATCCTGGTATATAAATCCATATTTCACAGTCCTGCTGCTACAAACAACATACACAAAGGTCTGATTACACATCTATTCAGGGACAATTCCTAACACTGGCTGTAAAGAGCACAGCACCGCAAGGACAACTCTCCAATGCACTTAGAGATTCTACAGTCCTGGATTATAAATCCATATTTCACAGTCCTGCTGCTACTAAATACATACACAAATGTGACATTACACATCTCTCTAGGGACAATACCCAACACTGTAGAGAGCACAGCAGTCTGTGGAAACACCCCAGTGTACATGGGGATGCTACAATCCTGGAATATAAATCCATATTTCACAGTACTGCTGCTACTAACAACATAGGTATGAGCGTACATCTCAGAAACAATACATCAAAATTACTCCCCGTAGTCTGTTTCCATGGCGATCGTTATACACAGCAGTGTATAGAATGTTTGTTTTTAATAAAGAGCATTGAAAACCTTCTTTATTTCTCACATACTATTGAAGATGCCTTGTAGCAATAAACAAAGAGCCCGTACCCCATACAATGGAGGAGCATGGGAATTTGTGGGACTGATCACCATCTGTAGGGGCCTCACGGGGTTAATTCTAATACTTTATACAACATTTCTGCCAAATGTATCCTTTTGCTTTGTACATTTTCTGTTCATAAAAAGAATATGTGTAATAATAATAACTTTTTGTGTGAATAAAAATAAAATAAAATCCTATTGAAATACAATATTTTCTATTTTCATAGTATCATAGTTTATACGGTTGAAAAAAGACACATGTCCGACCAAGGAAGGGAAGGGATTGGACGAGGAAGGGATACAATTCTATATAACATAACCATCAATGTTATTTGGGTGTAAAAAGGCATCTAGACCCTTCGTGAAGCTCTCTGCTGTCCCTGCTGTGACCAGCGCCTGAGCTCAGCTATTCCACAGATTGACAGTTCTCATAGTAAAAAAGCCCTATCACCTCTGGTGATCAAACCTTGTTTTCTCCAGACGGAGACAGTGCCCCCTCGTCTTTTGATTTGGAACAACTTTTTTTCAAAGACATATCTGGGTTTAGGGGCGGTTTGCATCTGTGACCCCTATGGCTACACCACTGGTCCTCAGCTTTACATCCCCTACATAGAGACAGGTTCAATGTTCATTGTCAATCATAGATAATCATAATGTGATGTGGGCCAGAGCAGGGATATCCCGCGCATGCGCACACTCCCTATAGCCTGTGCCAGGCCAAACCTCCCATCACTGACAGCTTTTTTGGCCTGCATTAGGTCCACACTGTAGACATCACCCGTACCTACCAACCAGGGGTGTAACTAGGGGAGACCGAGCCCCATAGCAGATTCTCTTATGGGGCCTCCCCTTCCCCTTAAAAAAAAAATATACATATTTGTATACACACATTTATACATTCATATATACACACACATTTATATACACGCACATACCATATACACAAAGTATGTATACCTCCATACATTTATACACACATACACTTAAAACACATATACACGCGTACTGCATATACATACCTATAGCATATACAAACTCCACAAACAGTCAGCTTGCCTGGACACCGCGAGTTATCCACTAGAATCATCCGAGCAGGGATCATCCCAGGTTGTAGGCACAAACGTAGAAGTCCAAACAGTTTCAAATGATCCAGCAACATATGTCATATACACACCATAAACATACTTATACACTCATACACATACATACAGCAAATACACACCATAAACACACATACACATTTATACACACACACATAAATGTATGTATATACTCGCTGTGAGGCCACAGATATGATTTAATGCACCCCAGTAGCTGCTGACCACATGGGGGGGGGGGGGGGGAGGAGAGGTGAGAGATTCCTAGCCCTGCCGATCTGATGTCCCTTCTTCTTCCCTGACCTTTCTTATGTGAGCTCCCGGCTCCACTGTGTACTGTGTAAGATGTGCCCTGTTATATACACGTAATGCTGTACAATGTGCTGCATAATATGTATATAATGGTGCAAAATTTCCATTATTTTAGTGTGACAGGTTGGTTGGCCGGGCCCCCTGACACTGCAGGGCCCATGAAAGCTGTTACCCCTGTAGTTATCCCCTGCTACGAACTGTGCTGGAATGAGCGGGATGGTCTCTGAATTCCGAGTGTTATCCACTGTAAGGTATTACCCCAGATGAAGCTTTGAACCGCACAAAGTCTTAAAATATCTACCTCAACAGGGGAAGGTTTCGGCCACAATAGGGGCGGGACTAAAGAATGTCATGGGTGATAGAGGGTGGGACTGAATACACACTGAGCATAATAGGGTTAGGGGCTCCTTTATTGAGAAAATGAACACACATAAAAATATCAGCCTCCAACACCAAGTGCAGATAAATAAAGAACATATAGTAAAAAACAAGTCCCCACAATGATGAGGGAACACATTGGGGGTCATTTACTAAGGGCACGATTCGCGTTTTCCCGACGTGTTACCCGAATATTTCCGATTTGCGCCGATTATACCTGAATTGCCCCAGGATTGTGGCGCACGCGATCGGATTGTGGCGCATCGGCGCCGGCATGCGCGCGACGGAAATCGGGGGGCGTGGCCGAACGAAAACCTGACGTATTCGGAAAAACCGCCGCATTTAAAAACCGAAAAAGTGTCGCTTGGTCCGAGGTGGTGCATTCCGGCGCGATGAGATGACTTTCAGCGCAGCAGCGCCACCTGGTGGACGGCGGAGGAACTACCTTCATAAATCCCGGCCGGACCCGAATCCAGAGCAGAGAACGCGCCGCTGGATCGCGAATGGGCCGGGTAAGTAAATCTGCCCCATTGTAGCTATTAGATAGAAATACATACATCTAGTACAATACAAGTGTATGTCTAACATTACAGGAGATTGTAATAAATATACATGAGGAGGGGGTCCGGGAGCCCCCAGTACTGGTTCTGTTAGACATATAAGTAACCTCTGGATCAGGAGGGAGGATGATCAGCACGGATACTTGGCCAGTCTCTGCTGAGCCGCACACAGACGCTTGATCTGATCCTTTAAGTTTTGCCGCTCCCTCGCCAGGTCGTTCTTTTCCACTAGTAACACGTTCAGGCTCTCCCTGTCCTGGGGCAGAAGAAGCATTTGGGCCTTCAGCTGGTCCGCAAACTCATGGAGCATGTAGTGCAGGATGATCAGCGGGATCTGGTTCGACAGACGGGCGGTTGTGTTCTAAGGTGAAAGGTCAGAGAGGAAGATGAATGTATATGTCATATGTATGTAAGGAACAAAGGCAGTATTATAGTAGTTATATTCTTGTACATAGGGGGCAGTATTATAGTAGTTATATTCTTGTACATAGGGGGCAGTATTATAGTAGTTATATTCTTGTACATAGGGGGCAGTATTATAGTAGTTATATTCTTGTACATAGGGGCAGTATTATAGTAGTTTTATTCTTGTACATAGGGGGCAGTATTATAGTGGGTATTATCTTGTACATTGGGGTTAGAATTGTGTTTGCACATCATAAGAGTCTGACCTTGAAATACGCCTGGATGTGATGGGTCATCTCCTCTACAGACATTTGCATCTGGGTTGGCACATATATGCTTTTACAATTAATATTTGCTGCCTCATCACGGATGTCCTTCAGAGAGCCACCATACAGCGCGTCCTGGCAGTATATGATCTGTTCCATCTTGAATTGTGTGCGGATCGCTTTTTCCGCATCCTTTTGTTGCTCACTGCAGATCTCTTCTAGCTTTCCCTTGAGGAAAATGCGGAAGAGAGATTAAAGCAACTGTGCAGGAGCCCCCTATGGGTGGGTAGGTGTAAGATGGGTTATATAAAAATCCATTATTCACCTCTAGTGGTCCCCCACTGCTTCTGAAAGGACAGGGAGGGCAGAAGCAGGTCAGTAATATCATATTAGGTACTGTACATCCCAAAACATGCCCAATCCTTTACCTCTTGCTTGTTATTGGGGATGGGGGGTATTGTTGTATCTGCAAACACCAGAGACGTCTAGCATTGAATTAAAGGAAATCCGGCATCAGTTTTGACCATAATAATCTGCAGTCAGTGTTATGTATTGTCCCTGGAGAGTGTGTAGTAAGTAGCAGCAGGACTGTGAAAAGTAAGGTTATAAAGCGGGTCTGCAGCTCTTCTTCCAGCCTGAAGAACTTTCTGCTTTGTGCAATGAACTGTTTCACTGCTCCTGCCCCTCTGCAGAGTGACTGCCTTCAGTATCCAACCAGAATCCTGCTACATCTCTTCCTCCTAGAAGAGGGGAGGGGCTATGGAGCAGCAGAGAGCAGAAAGCTCTTCAGGCAGAGCTGGGTTATAACTTCATTTTCACAGTCCTGCTGCAACTAACAACTTACACAAAGCTATAATTACACAGCTCTCCATGGCTAAACATGCTAAACACTGCTGATCGATCCCCTTTAACCCAAATTCAGAAAATATGCATTTTGGGGTGAGCCTGATGGAAAAAGGGGAAAGAAAAGAGATTGGTTTGGTAGAAAAACAAAACATATACTCCCCTCCACAGGGCACCCTGGACCCAGTGGGAACTCTTAAATTTTTGTTTTGTGCAGGTGACGCAGGACTTTATCACTGGCTTCATCAGTCAAGTGCTATTCATTGAGACATGACCCCTGAGGCCGGGGATTGGCTAGTCCATCGTGTCCACCAATGTTGGAGTTGCCCGGTCCATCTTTAGACTGGACCCTTATCTATCCACAGCTGCCGGCACAGCCGTGTCTTAGTCCACCATATCCCCCGTATTGGTGTTGGATAGAAGTAGAAATTTGGGCTACTGAAGTCGGCTCCTTATACCAAAGAGCTTGTACATACGGAGGTCAGGAAGGTCGTATGGAGCCCCCGACTAGTAATTACCAGATGTGACTGCTCGGAGGCCGATCTGCTATGGCCGTCAGATTAGAGCGCCCTCTAGCAGGTGCGAGTGGAAAGGACTTTTTGTGGCCCCTTTTAATTTCCATTGCAAAGTTCCCTGCAAATAAAAAATCCCGGTCTTACCTTTGCACTTCTGTAGAGATTGGGATAATTGTAGAAGAACCTCCACGCTGCATTATTGAGAGATGCTCTGACCAGTTCTAAACATAAAGATCTATAAGTTAGAATTTTATAGCTAATGGTTTTACTATGCAATGTGCTACCCGTGCAGATACACAGGGGTCTTATGGGTAATTACAGTGTTGGCTCCAGGTTTCTGTAGGCCCCTGGGTGACAGAGCCTCAGTGGGCCCCTTTGTAGTGAACACTTGTGGCGGCATTAAATATTCAGAAACTAAAAAACAATCTCCTGTTCCCTAAAATATTCCCCAACGTATCATATCAAACAGCCCCCTCAGTGTCGGACTGGCCCACCAGAGTCCCAGAGGATCCTCCGGTGGGCCCTGGCTCAACCCAATACTCAACCCCAGAAAACAGCACAATTTGGAGACTGCTAGAGTATATGTCCTGGGGGATAATGAAGAGTGGGCCCCAAAATTTATTTTCCCTGGTGGGTCTAAGGAAACCCAGTCCGACACTGAGCCCCCTCATGGTCATTTTATATACAGCCCCCCTCGCCCCCTATGGATTCCTTATGTACAGCCTTATGTGGGCCCCCCAGCAGTTCTGGGCCCCGGGACTTGCCCAGGTATGCCCAGTGCTTGCGCCGGCCCTGGATTATACTGCCCAAGGCCCAGTCCATACTGCTGCCATATGATACAGGTGGATTGTCTTCTGGATAATGGGGGCAATTATATGACTCACACTTTGGGTGTGAAACTAAAAATCTCAGCATTGCCTACAGACAATGAATAAGGAGGACAACCTTGTATGACGGGTATCCCTCAAACTGGGGGAAATGTTTTAAAATGACTTTTTTGGCCATCTGCTGAGGATTTCGAAGTATCCTCACAATGGAGGACATAAAGGGAACCTGTCAGGGCAATTATGGACACTAAACCACCCACAGGTCCTTGTGGACCTAGTGGTTTAGTGTCCTGAATCGCCCTGTATGATTTTTGAAGTGTTCGCCAAAAATAAAAACAAACTTTATACACCCCGGGCTCACTACTCAAGCACCGAAATACAGCGCATGCGCGGTTAAGACAAAATGTTATCTGGGCTTCACCGCGAGACGAGGCGCCAGTGAGGGATCTTGAGAGTTCTATGTGAGTATAAAAGTTTATTTTTTGGGTTTTTCCCACCTTGTAAAGGTTGATTTCGGACACTAAAACATAGGTGAATAAGGACGTGTAGTTGGTCTAGGGTCCTAACAATCGACCTAACAAGTCTGCTTTAAATGTATTCAACTGAGTGCTCTTAAAGGGGGCACGTTGGGGCAGATTTACTTACCCGGTCCATTCGCGATCCAGCGGTGCGTTCTCTGTGGTGGATTCGGGTCTTCTGGCGATTCACTTTTTTTTTTAAATGCGGCGGTTTTTCCGAATTCGTTGGGTTTGTGTTCGGCCACGCCCCCCGATTTCCGTCACGTGCATGCCGGCGAAAATGCGCCACAATCCGATCGCGTGCACCAAAAACCCGGGGCAATTCAGAAAAAATCGCTGCTAATCGGAAATATTCGGGTAACACGTCGGGAAAACGCGAATCGGGCCCTTAGTAAATGACCCCCCATTGTCTTGTATGGCTCCGCCCTCTGAAATCGGAAAGTAGACAGTGATTGGCTGTCTGATGCCGATGTTCTCCTGTGTAACCTAACTGTCCTTATATAGACCGGTACATCACTGAGGACCTCCCAGAGTGAACGCTCAGCGTAGGCCGGGGGTGGATGCCACACAGTGATATCCGTCCTCCATGGGATCTTATGGCCTCTACTGAACGTATATTTGACTTTGTAGCAGGAAGGAGGATGATATAGAGCAACATGCTGCATTTTTCCATCCAATGTTTCCTACTTAAATGGATTTAAATGGATGCATTCACAGCGCATGCGCCAGGACATTTCCAGATGTATTCACAGAACGTTTCCAAAATCTGAGAAGTGAATGGAACCTAAAGTGTTCTCCCTGGTGGAGATGACACAATGCTGCCCCCTACAGTCTTCCGTAACACACACATCTGTTTAGGTCACTTCCCTGTGACAAAATCACTCCCCTGTTCACCCGCTGCAGTCATCATCATCAGATATAATCTTTGCGATGTTCCTACCTGTGATCTCGTAGAGCTTGGTTATAGACGGCTCCTCGAACGTCTGGATTTGATTTTTTGCAATATTTTCGAATGTTTTGTAATTGACGAATCCTACAAGTTCCCGGCCGCGATGTTTGTTCTCATAAACTGCAACGTCCGATCTCAATTCCTTTGGGACTGAAAAGTAAAAGATTGGTTATTGCATTTTGAGAGCGGTCGTCCACTTTCTGCAAGTGATAGATATCATTTGTGTAATGAGAAGTTTCATCATTTTCCAATATACTTTCTGTATCAATTCCTCACTGTTTTCTAGATCTCTGCTTGCTGTCATTCTATAGGAAGCTTCATTGCTTACTTCCTGTGGATAAACACCAGTCCCTGGTCATGTGATGCAACACGGGTGCACATCTCGTCATATCCCTGGTCATGTGATGTCACACGGGTGCACATCTCGTCATATCCCTGATCATGTGATGTCACACGGGTGTACATCTCGTCATATCCCTGGTCATGTGATGTCACACTGGTGTATGGCTCATTATATCACTGGACATGTGATGTCACACTGGTGTATGGCTCATTATATCCCTGGTCATGTGATGTCACACAGGTGCACGGCTCATTATATCTCTGGTCATGTGATGTCACACAGGTGCACGGCTAATTATATCCCTGGTCATGTGATGTCACACAGGTGCACGGCTAATTATATCCCTGGTCATGTGATGTCACACAGGTGCACGGCTCGTTATATCCCTGGTCATGTGATGTCACACAGGTGCACATCTTGTCATATCCCTGGTCACTTGATGTCACACAGGTGCACGGCTCATTATATCCCTGGTCATGTGATGTCACACAGGTGCACAGCTCGTTATATTCCTGGTCATGTGATGTCACACAGGAGCACATCTCGTCATATCCCTGGTCATTTGATGTCACACTGATGTACGGCTCGTTATATCCCTGGTCATGTGATGTCACACAGGTGCATGGCTCGTTATATCCCTGGTCATGTGATGTCACACAGGTGCAAGGCTCGTTTTATCACAGATAGTAATCAGAGCTTTGTGTTATAATTATAACAAGCCGTGCACCTGTGTGACATCACATGAGCAGGGATACTTTGTTTTGCTTACTGTTATGATATAGGAAAATTTTTATATGGGAAATATTGTTTTTGGACAGCAAAGAGCAAACCCCTATGTCACCAGATTTTACTCCATCAAAACTCCGGCTATGATATGTCCTTTCTTCAATTCCATCTTCATGTGAAAATGGGCAGAGATGAGTCAAGTTTAGATCCTGCGGGGAAGAGTCACTTTAGAAGCCCCTATGTTCTGTTCTATAGCACCTAGGAACATGCTGCTGGCGTCATATTAAAGATAAGAATCTCATCTTACACCATTTTGGCTCTGTGAACTGCAGAACCAGAGATGAAAGAATTTAGTTGAAAATGTGAACTGCTGAATCTTGCCAGTTGTCTTTAAGCTACTTGTATCTCAGGTTCTATAGATGACAGAACCACAAACCAGATGCGATCTGAAAATATACGATTCTTATCTTCATAAGAACTTGTCTCTAGGTTCTATATAACCAAAGACAAGGGGCATCTGGAATTACTCTTCTCTTGCAGCCTCTAAAGATGACTCATCTCAGGGAAAATATGACTCTTCTCTGCTCATTGTCACATGGTATAAAATCTGGTGCTTTTTGTTGCAAATGTTCTAAGCATTAGGCCACACGTTACATTTCTCAGCTGACTGCTTCATCGTTGTTTCCCACTGGTAAAACTTTTTCCGAATGCTGGTGAAAAGTTTCAGATTCCTCTCTAGGACTTCTTCTTCTCCTTGTGTGATTTCGGTGATTCCATCAATAAAATGTCTGATTCTCTGTCGATGCAATAAAAAAAAAATTTAAGTTGAGTTACGGAAAACGCAGATCAGCAGCGACAATGGGAGGCGGCGCCCAGACCGGACTTACGTCTACGAGAAATAATCTCCTCTCCGACTCCCCCTCCGGGACGCCAAGACCGATGGACTTCACCCTCTTCTCCGCCTCCTGGAGTTTGGTTTTGATTTGGTTCTCCAGGGTCGGGATGGTTCTCTAAAATATAACAAAGGGAACGAAGTATAACACAAACTCCCCGCAACATCCTCTGGGGGAACTTTGTAAACTTTGACTTACGGAAATATGTTCCACAAGTTCGTTAGTCAGTTTTTCGGCCAGTAAGGAAATGGTGGCGCGTCCCTCGTCTAGAAGAACCCTAGAAAATACAATAAGGAATGAAAATCCAACTACAGGCGGTCCCCTACTTAAGGACACCCGACTTACAGGCGACCCCTAATTAAAGACGGACCCCCTCTGCTCACTGCGACCTCTGGTCAATTTTTTTGTTTGGATCTACAATTATAAAATATGCAGTTTCGACTTACATACAAATTCAACTTAAGAACAAACCTATGGACCCTACGTAAGCCGGGGACTGCCTGTATATAAATTCTATCTGTAACAAAAAAGCAAACAAAAAGCTCTAGGAAATTGTAAAGGATAAGTCTATATGTGTCCCAGGTAATCAGCCAATCGACTCCCAGCACCAGCCCCTCCTCTTAAAGGGAAGCGGTTACCACATTGAACCCTCAGTTATGAGGAAAGATTAAAACAACTAAATTTATTTAGTCTGGAAAAGAGACGACTACGAGGGGACATGATTAATTTATATAAATATATGAATGGTCCATACAAAAAATATGGTGGTCAAAAGACGAGGGGGCACTGTCTCCGTCTGGAGAAAACAAGGTTTAATCACCAGAGGCGACAGGGCTTTTTTACTATGAGAACTGTCAATCTGTGGAATAGCCTGCCTCAGGCGCTGGTCACAGCAGGGACAGCAGAGAGCTTCACAAAGGGTCTAGATGCCTTTTTACACCTAAATAACATTGATGGTTATGCTATATAGAATTGTTTCCCCTAAATCCCTTCCTCATCCAATCCCTACCCTTCCTCGGTTGAACTTGATGGACGTGTGTCTTTTTTCAACCATGTAAACTATGACTATAATAACCCCATTAACCTCTCAGCCCCCTCAGGTCGGGTATGAAATGTCCTTTCTAGAATTTACAACTTTGTTGTTAAATCTCAACCGTTTACCTTTGAAAAAAATACCCTGAGAGAAGAGTCATATTTGACTTAAATGAGTCAAGTTTAGAGGCTGCAGGGGAAGTGTCCGTTCAGACGCCGCTCTCTACAGTTCTATGGTATCTAGAAAAATGCTGCTGGTGTCATGTTAAAGATAAGAATCTCATCTCGTAGATCAGATCAAAAAGTTAAGAACATAGTTAGAGATACAAGTTACAATTACAGCCTTTTGTTTGTCTGTATCCCTGTAGCTCACAGAAACAGAAGCCTGGTGCAATCTAAAAGATGAAAAGCTTATGTTTAATATGGGACCAGCATTGTGTTTCTGGGTGCTATAGAAACAAACAAGGGAGGATGTTTGAACTGACACTACCCCTACAGCCTCTCAACTTGACCCATCTCAGGCAAATATGACTCTTCTCTGCTCATTGCCACCTGACCGTGGACACATTTTTGATAGGTAAATCGGTGAGATTCCACATGAAAGAGGAAATTCTAGAAAGAAAATTTCATACCCTACCCAAGGGACTGGTTTGTCCCCTAGGAATCCTCATTCATCATTACAAAAAATAATATTATTGTATTTTACCCAAAATGTTCATGGTTCTCGAAGAAATCCTTCTCGTTCTGTAGGGCGGCCTCCAGGGAGATGTTGTTATGGATCTCGCTCTGCCCGCGGCACTTGACTATCATGTAGCCCTTCTTCAGGGTGTACACCAGATTACGGACAACACTGACAACCTCGAGCTCAGATCCTTTGTCGACTAAATCTGGTTTAGTCAGGATCCCTGTGGAGGAAGTGACAGTAGATTATATAACATCTACATGATTACAACCCAGTATTATAGGTGTGTGTACATTATTGGACGGGTGAGTTACAGGGCAAAAGTTTACTTTAGGGTCTCCAGGCACTTTTTCCTTTCCCATCAGTACCTTTCAGCCATTCCAATCACCCAATGAGGCAGAACTAGTAGTCAGATTTATTGCCATGGTGTAAAAGATATATATTTCATAAAATCTATAATCTATGTGTATTTTGAAAACAGCATATAATTTTTTAACAAGACAGCTTAGGTATAGCAGTTCAAATCTATGCAATGTAGATGCATATATAACGGCAGCCAAGATACAGCAGCTCAGCTCTATGCAATGTAAATTCATATATAACGGCAGCTAAGATACAACAGCTCAACTCTATGCAATGTATATGACTATATAACAGCAGCTAAGATACAAAAGCTCAGCTCTATGTAATGTATATGACTGTATCAAGGCAGCTAAGATACAGCAGCTCAGCTCTGTGCGATGTATATGACTATATAACAGCAGCTAAGATAAAGCAGCTCCACTCCATGCAATGTATACGACTTTATATCGGCAGCTAAGGAACAGCAGCTCAGCTCTATGTAATGTGTATGACTATATAACGGCAGCTAAGATATAACAGCTGAGCTCTATGCAATGTATATGACTGTATCATGGCAGCTAAGATACAGCAGCTCAACTCTATGCAATGTATATGACTATATAACAGCAGCTAAGATACAACAGCTGAGCTCTATGCAATGTATATGACTATATAACAGCAGCTACGATACAGCAGCTCAGCTCTATGCAATGTATATGACTATATAACAGCAGCTAAGAAGCCATAGCTCAGCTCTAGGCAATGTGTAGGACTATAGTGGATGTGGATGCATATATAATGGCAGCTAAGATGCAACAGCTCATCTCTATGCAATTTATATGACTATATACCAGCAGCTACAATACAGCAGCTCTATGCAATGTATATGACTATATAACGGCAACTAAGATGCAACAGCTCAGCTCTATGCAATGTATATGACTATAGAATGACAGCTAGGATACAGCAGTTCAGCTCTATGCAATTTATATGACAATATAATGGCATCTAAGATGCAACAGCTCAGCTCTAGGCAATGTGTAGGACTGTATAACAGCAGCTAAGATACAACAGCTCAACTCTATGCAATGCATATGACTATATAATAGCAGCTAGAATACAGCAGTTCAGCTCTATGCAATGTATACGACTATATAACGACAGCTAAGATACAGCAGCTCAGCTCTATGTAATGTATATGAATATATAATGGTAGATAAGATGCAACAGCTCAGCTCTAGGCAATGTGTAGGACCATGTAACAGCAGCTAAGATACAACAGCTCAGCTCTATGTAATATATATGACTATATAAAGGAAGCTAAAATATAGCAGCTCAGCTCTATGCAATGTATATGACTGTATAACAGTAGCTATGATACAACAGCTCAACTCTATGCAATGCATATGACTATATAATGGCAGCTAATGTAGAGCAGCTCGGCTCTATGGAATGTATATGGCTATATAAAGTAGCTAAGATACAGCAGCTTAGCTTTATACAATGTATATGACTATATAACAGCAGCTAAGATAAAAAAAAGCTCAGCTCTATGCAATTTATATGACTATATACCAGCAGCTACAATACAGCAGCTCTATGCAATGTATATGACTATATAACGGCAACTAAGATGCAACAGCTCAGCTCTATGCAATGTATATGACTATAGATGACCGCTAGGATACAGCAGTTCAGCTTCATGCATTTATATGACAATATAATGGCATCTAAGATGCAACAGCTCAGCTCTAGCAATTTGTTGGAAACTGTATAACAGCAGCTAAGATACAACAGCTCAGCTCTATGCAATATATATGACTATATAATGGCAGCTAGAATACAGCAGTTCAGCTCTATGCAATGTATATGACTATATAACGACAGCTAAGATACAGCAGTTCAGCTCTATGTAATGTATATGAATATATAATGGTAGATAAGATGCAACAGCTCAGCTCTAGGCAATGTGTAGAACCATGTAACAGCAGCTAAGATACAACAGCTCAGCTCTATGTAATATATATGACTATATAAAGGAAGCTAAAATATAGCAGCTCAGCTCTATGCAATGTATATGACTGTATAACAGTAGCTACTATACAACAGCTCAACTCTATGCAATGCATATGACTATATAACGGCAACTAATGTAGAGCAGCTCGGCTCTATGGAATGTATATGGCTATATAAAGTAGCTAAGATACAGCAGCTTAGCTTTATACAATGTATATGACTATATAACAGCAGCTAAGATAAAAAAAAAGCTCAGCTCTTTGCAATTTATATGACTATATAACAGCAGCTAAGATACAGCAGCTCAGCTCTATACAATGTATATGACTATATAACGGCATCTAAGGTACAACAACTCAATTCTATGCTATGTGTATGACTATATAACGGCAGCTAAGATACTGCAGCTCAGCTCTATGTAATGGCAGCTTAGATACAGCAGCTCTGTTGTGTGTATGGTAGATACCACAATAATATTGTATATAACCAGCTTTTCACAGTGTGGAGTTATAATGCTCCAAATATATCCAGTGACCTCTTCTCTGAATGTAGTGAGAAAGAAGTAATAAGAGCAAACTGTAACCGCCTGCTGCTGCATATTTCTCTTTAGCCTCGGTTACTAAACCACATACAGATCTACTGCTACTTCAGTCAATGCTCTCCTAAAGGTGGAGGGAAGATCCAAACCGGGCCAGAAGTGTATTCCACCCCTCAGTGGTCAAGGAAGCCCAATCTTAAAAGTCATTACTAAAATGTAATTGTATCATCCCTTAGCTTAGTACCAGCTCAGTAATCACCAGGAGCTTCGCACCTTACCTAGTGTCCTTTCTCCGTTAGGATCCACCTCTCGAGCCATTTCTAGAGCTTCAGTGGTGGCAATATCCACATTACTGGGAACCACTGCTAAATTGATGGTCTCCTGCCGTTGGATGTACTTCTTGATCATGTTCTTGATCTATAGAGGTTCACCAACGAAAAGATCAAATTTGGTTTGTCCCAATTGGGCATCGGAATGACGCAAGATTTCTCGAGAAAGTATGCACAATACATAATGGATATTGAGCTCACCTGTTGTCCAATGTCTTTAGGTTGGTTGGGTAAAGCCACCCGTGTTATTCCTGGAAGGTCAAGCAAGGTCAAGTCTGGGACATTTGGAGACTCTATTTCAAGTGAGATGAGCTTTTGACTGACTCCATTTCCAACTCCGGCCATATGATCTTGGGCTAGATGTCAAAAAGAATGAATATTTACGGATGACAAGTAACAGCTAATAATGGGAGACATTGCAGAATCCAATGGTCTAGCTCATCGTAAAGAGGACCTTACATCACCTCCACCAATTTATACTCTTTGCCTCCCTAAATAGGTGGCGCTCCACTGATTCCGAAGGTTTTTCTCTAGCCGACACCAATCCTGAGCAATCAGTGCCATTATATTTTTTATCTTATATGCTAATTAGCCTCTCTACTGTCAGGAAAAAAATCAAACTCTGCCAAAATCATTAAAGAGATGCCTTTTGAAGGGTGCAAAGACTGGAACTGGGTGGGGATGAGGAATTGTCCCCTTTAACACCGTTAGGAGAGTTGATAGTGGGGACCAGGTATATGTGTCAGACTTTATGAGGGGGTGGTCACCTAAAGCAAACTTTAAGACTTTAAAAGGGTCACCCATATAATACTTACCCTATAAAAGTCAGCCATTCACGATCAGGAACCAATGGTCACATGACCCCTTGGCAGCAGGACTTCCTGTGACTCAGGAAGTCCTGAGTCCTGCTGCCTGGAGGTGACATGAATCACAGCTCCCAGCAGCAAAGACCCTATTAGCGAAGACCCTCTCATTCAAGCTCCTGAGTCTAAGTGCTATCAAGGTCCGATGTATATAGTAACGATGTCTAATAACATGGAAGACAAACCTAGAACCCATCTCAGACATCAGGTCCTGGTTGAGTTGGCTTCTACTGTACCCCAAGTATATCTGATCATATTCCCTGCAGTTACCTTTCCGAATTTCTTTTTCCACCTCCCCGGGATTCTTTAAAACCACTTCTTGGTTGCGGTAGCTTATTTTGCCTTTCCATGGGGAATCCTTTTTGGATTTTTTCAGTTTGAGTACCAGAGGGCATCTTGTCACGATACCTGCAAAATAATAATAAACCGTGTCATGCCTGCTGATAGGACACTATGTATAATCTGCTCAGCTCCTCCTGCTCTATAACATGCTGCCTGCAGATAGGACACTATGTATAATCTGCTCAGCTCCTCCTGCTCTATAACATGCTGCCTGCAGATAGGACACTATGTACAATCTGCTCAGCTTCTCCTGCTCTATAACATGCTGCCTGCAGATAGGACACTATGTCCAATCTGCTCAGCTCCTCCTGCTCTGTAACATGCTGCCTGCAGATAGGACACTATGTACAATCTTCTCGGTTCCCCCTGCTCTATAACATGCTGCCTGCAGATAGGACACTGTGTACAATCTTCTCAGTTCCCCCTGCTCTATATCATGTTTCCTGCAGATAGGACACTATGTACAATCGACTCAGTTCCTCCTGCTCTAGAACATTCTGCCTGCGGATAGGACACTATGTACAATCTGCTCAGCTCCTTCCATTTTTATTGAAAGTAAAATCATTAACCATTCAGTGAATCGCCACTGTGGAGAATATTTGATAATTGCTTTACCACTAAAAGTTTCAGATAAAACTAAGACACCGCCCTAAGAGCGGGAGAGATGTAGGTGCCTGGAGCAGCAGGGGCTCAAGAAATTTCAGAAGCCAGTTCTCTATTTCCTTCACCATTTATCCGGTTTTGTTCCTCCACACACTAAATGTGACGGCAGTAAATGATCTGCACATTGTCCACATGGACTCCAAGCACCTTATAGACATGAAGGTCCCCACCCATCCCACCCAAGCCAAGCCAATAACAGTTTGCTTGACTTTAGAACTTGTTGTGGGGAAGAAGATGGAAACTTATTTCATGGTTCACAGTCTGTGAAAGTGAGAATCAACCGATCCAAAAGCAATCAAAAATGTGATTCCGGGAAAATCTTCCGTAGCCTAATGTCTCAGTCCTGTAGACTCTCCCTAAGGACGATGATACTGTGATGTCCTGGAGTTGGGCTATTACCCCATTAGACTGATCACTGATCCCAACTCAGGGTAAAGCCAGTTATTTAGGACGTCATTCACACTCAGGATCATACTTCTTCCCCTTCTAGTGCTGCTTGGCACCACAATCCCCCCGCAGGACATCACCTGTGCAATCGTATTCATGTGTTCAAGTTTGCAACCCAAAAAAGGGTTAATCTTGTATTGATGTTAAAAGTATCTTCCTGCGAGCTTCCAAGCTAATGATTGGCTGGCAACCCAGGGTATCAAGACAGACCAAACCTATAAATACAGGGTCTGTCTAAAATCTTCTCTCTCAAAGATTAGTCTGGGGGTTTGTCCTTTTGGATGTATCTGCCTCCAAAGATTCTTGTGACCTCTTTCTCACTATTACGATTTCTGTGTCTCTGTGTGCTGCTAGCAGAGATTGCTGCCGTGCTGCTGATGCAGCAGAGCCAATCTGGCTGCACAGGAGATTCCTCCCAGCTAAGCTGACTAAAGGATCATGGTAAGGTTCCTGCAAGCCACTGGCACTCATTATCGGTGCTGCCAGCCAATCTACAGCCCTGCTAGTACCTAAAGGAGGGAGTTATCGCCAGCCTGCAGTTTTGCTGAAGCCAATAAAATGAACTTTGCGTTGTTAAGGACTCACTGCTCACTTTGCTGTGTGTCCCTGGCCTGCACTATCATCACGGGCCTCCCACATATTGTCTGCCGGGCAGATAGACACCTACAGCGGGGGTGTCCCAGGGGGAAACCTTCTACAAACGGCCTCCCCCAGCTTTACCTTGCCTACACAGACGGGTGTGGAAGAGGCCTACATCAGAACCCTAGGCTTCTGTGACACCTCTGGCCTAGCCATCATCATAGCCGGCCACTGCTGATTCCTGTCTCCTGTTGCCCCTGAATGCTGTTGGCCCCGGTGGAAGCGTTGCCATACCACTTACCTACAGGAGCGATTTTCCTTCGGGCAGTTCGGACAGGGGCACGTTTCGCAGACCTATGTCTACGGACAGTCTTCCTGGTTTGGATGACTAGGTTCAAGCAGAGAAGGGCAAAATGATTCTCTAGTTGAGAATCCCAAAAATTGGAGCTGTCTATATATGATTTATGACAGTCAGGAGATCCTGCCCTGTATATTACAAAGGAAATCTGACTTTACGTACATATTTTATATTTTATACATTTGTGGAGTTTATACATTGGGCTGAACACTGCGTTTAGATCTAATACGGGTTTTGTGACTTAGTGGATGTTCATCCTCTGTGTCACTGACTTAGGGCTACACATAAGTAGTTCCCTAGTTTTCACCCTTTAACAACTCATGGATTGTAGCAGGGTAACCACCGGGTTGCTACCTTATGAAGTAGGTTCTGTTCAGTGACAGTTAATCATCATCAGAGCAATGTGGCTAGTGATGAGCCGCTCCAATCCGCAATGCTCTGGTTCGTAGCAAACATTGTGGGTTCGGATCTGTAGAACACACACCTGGACTTTAGGCAGAATTCTGGGTTTGGTTCCTCCCCCACTACTGGTGACACACACGTTTCGGGTCCATTTAAAGGGTGTTCGGATTTGGGTCCAGGTTTGGCTGGACCCGAATACTGATGGATCTGCTCACCTCTATTGGTGGCACCAAAGGATCAGCCAGAGGTGTGGTCAGGGAACAGGAGGAGGCAGAGTTTGTGCAATACAGTTAACCCTTAACGACTTGGCCCTTTTTAGTTTTTTCTCTTCCATTTTTCACTCCCCACCTTCAAAAATCTATAAAACTTTTTTATTTTTCCACATAAAGAGCTGTGTGAGGGCTTATGTTTTGCGTAACAATTGCACTTCATAGTGACAGCATTTAATATTCCATGCCGTGTACTGGGAAGCGGGAAAAAAATTCCAAATGCAGTGAAAAGGTGAAAAAACGCATTCGCGACATTTCCCTGTGGGCTTGAATTTTACAGCTTTTACTGTGCGCCACAAATGACATCTGTACTTTATTCTTTGGGTCGATGCAATTACGGGGATAACAAATTTGTATAGGTTTTATAATGTTTTCATACATTTACAAAAATTAAAACCTCCTTTCATACTTTGTTGCACGGAGCTGTGGGTGGTGACATTTTTTGCGACTTTTGATAGAGTTTTCATTGCTATAATTTTAGGACTGTACGACCTTTTGATAACTTTTTATTGATTTTTTTCTATTTTTCAAAATGGCAAAAAAGTGCCATTTTTGACTTTGGGCGCTATTTTCCGTTACGGGGTTAAAACGCAGTGAAAAACCGTTATTATATTTTGATAGATCGGACGCGGCGATACCTAATGTGTTTATGATTTTTACTGTTTATTTATATTTATATCAGTTCTAGGGAAAGGGGGGTGATTTGAATTTTTAGGTTTTTTTTATTATAATTTTTTTTTAACTTTTTTTTATTTTTACATTTACTATTTTTCAGACTACCTAGGGGGTCTGTACGATCCTATCATATACTGCCATACTGCAGTATGGCAGTATATGGGGATTTTCCTCCCCATTCATTACAATGTGCTGATACCACATTGTAATGAATGAGTTAAAACGAAGTAGCCTCGGGTCTCCGGAAAACCCGAGGCTACCATGGCGACGGATCACCGCTCCCCGATGACGTCACGGGGAGTGACGATCCTAGGCAAGATCTTTTTGAAGCCCCTGGCCCCGTCGGCCGTATGCAGCAAAGACTTTCCGGCTATGGAGAGGGCTTAAAGGGGTTGTCCACTTTCAGCAAATAATTGATATGTAAGAAAAAGTTTTACAATTTTCCAATATACTTTCTGTATCAATTCCTCATGGATTTCTAGATCTCTGCTTGCTGTCATTGTAAAGCAAACTTTTATGTTTACTTCAAGTAGTTAGAAATCTGTCCAAGGTCATGTGATGTCACACAGGTGCACAAGCCGTTAGTATCAGATTACGCAGTAATCTGATATGCTGGCCGATGCACCAGCCGATGCACCTGTGTGACATCACATGACCATGGCCACAATTCTCTCCACTGGAAGTAAAAAAGCTTTGTATAGGATGACAGCAAGCAGAGATCTAGAAAACCATGGTGAATTGATACAGAAAGTATATTGGAAAATTGTATAACTTTAAACTACAGAAACAATATCAATTGCTGAAAGTGGACAACCCCTTTAATCAAGGTCAGACAGAACAGGGTCAGAGTCAGGTAACAAGCCGAGGTCAGGCACAGCTAAACTGAAAGTGCAACAGCTGGAAAACACTTTCACTGAATCGCTTTAGGACCGGTGGGAAAAGATGCCCTTAAAGGGAACCTGTCATAAGGATTTAGGCCTAGAAACCTCTACAAATATGTTACCCAGGACAGTGACAGGATCACGATGTTGTTGTATATTATGGAAGACTTAGCTTTGTACAGTAGTCACAGAGTTGGAGGAGAGTCAAACTGGGGTGTCACCGAAGTCTCATAGTTCAGGCATATCATCACCAGTGACGCCTCTCCGCCCCTGTGACTCCGCTCCGCCCCCGTGACTCCTCTCCGCCCCTGTGACTCCTTACCGCTCATTTGTGTGCAGCATTCAAAGATCTAGTTCTGTGTAATGCCGAATCTCACAGAATCAAAAAGAACATGGTTGTGATTCTGTCACTGCCCTGGATAACAGATTGATGCAGTATAGTCGGCCTAAATCCTCCTGACGGGATCCCTTTAAACCCTTTAAGGACCAGGCCATTTTTGTTTTTTCCTCTTCCATTTTTCAATCCCTGACTTTCAAAATCCACAACTTTATTTATTTTTTCGTGAACAGACCGGTATGAGGCTTATTTTCTTCCTAAAATATTATGCTTCCTAGTGACAACATTTCATATTCCATTCCGTGTACTGGGAGACTGGAAAACAATTCCAAATGCAGTGAAATTGTAGAAAAAATGGATTTGCGCCATTTTCATGTGGACACAGTTTTTACAGATTTCACTGTACGTAGCAAATGACACCCTTACTTTATTCTTTGGGTTGGTATGATCGTGGTTGTACCAAATTTATATACGGTAGGTTTTATCAAGTTTGAATATATTTTTACAAAAATGTAAACTTTTTTGTACAACGTGCAAACAATTTTTCCTCATTTTGCCCTATTCTGACAAATGAGAATAACTATTTTATACTTCAGTGTACGGACCTGTATGAGGTGTCATTTTTTTTGTGGGATGTGATTATGTTTTCACCTTTTGGGGACGGTATGACCTTTTGATCACTTTTTATGAAATATTTTTAAAGAAAAAGTGGTGATTCAGACATTTGGCAGTTATTTTCCGTTCTGGTGTCATCACCAGGATCGGTCAGGACCTTACATAACATTTATTTTATTGATTTTTAAATCAATTCTAAGGAAAGGGGATGATTTTATGTTTTTTTCTCCTTTTTATACTACTTTATAGACCCCCAAGGGTACTTTAACCCTAGGGGATCTGATTGTTCCTACAATATACTGCTATAACTATAGTATTTCAGTGTAAGGAGGATTTGCTATGGATCTACACTGTGTCTCCGGCAGGTAAATGGTTAACTCCATATTGCATTAAGGAATTAACACCTTAATAACATGTAACATACCTATTTTTTTACTACATACATAGTGATTGTTAGCTGCATAATGCAGCTAACACCCACAGTTAACCCCTCATAAGTGCAGACACCATTCAAGTATGTTAACTCCTTATGTACCGCCATCAAACTTGGTGGTGGCACCTAAACGGGTGCCGCCATCTTGGGACTGATGATGTCAGGGGAATGGGGGGCTTCAACCAGATGCATGTCATTGCAGGATCTATAGAGGATCTTTTACAGATCCACTGATGCAGTAGTATTGCAGTGATCAGACCCCCTATGGTTCAATTACCCAAGGGGGCCTAGAAATACAGTAAAAAAAAAAGTTAAAAAAAAAAAAAAGTTATTTAGTATTTAATTTTATAAGATAAATATAAACAAACATAATCATAAACATGTTACGTATCACGGACTCCCAAAATCCCTGATCGATCAATATAAATATGAAACAAAAATGGTTATCCTGGTTGGTGAACCCCATTACAGAAAAATAAGCCCAAATATCTGAATCCCGCCACTTTTTTGCCATCACGGTAGCGATGGTCAGCTCATCGCACAAAAAATAACACCTTACATGGCGAAGTGTGAGTCCATAGAGCGCCAGATTATGGCAAAACAAAGGGTTTTTTTTTGCATAGAAAAGGTTTTAATTTTTTTTTTAAATCTTATAAAAACTATATAAATTTGATATTAATATCTCCGTGATGATTCCAGCTCAAAGTATAAAGGAAACGCGGCATTGAAATAGAGGCAGCCCCCTGGTTACGTACTAGGCCGCCACAGGACACCAGATGGCGCTGCAGGATATGACACTTCTATGGAAGCTTCTAGAATGTGATAACTCTTTATACATTTGTTTTTGCGATAAAATGTAAGTGAACCCTTTGGAACTGGATTTCCGCATTCATTACTAATGTCGTCTGATTGTTACCTTCACATATTTAGACAAACAAGGAAGGAAACTGATAGCACATAGGCAATAGCCTGACCCATGTGTTATACTACAGGAGTAACAACACCAGCACAACCGTATTACGTGACTGCGTCTATCAACTCTTAGTAATTCCGCTGCAGCACTTGTGCCCCAGAATGTAATCTATGTCAGGTCCGACTCTGGAAAACTGCATACATGAAAATGTAATGCCTTCTAAGAGAGATAATGGGGCAGATTTACTTACCCGGTCCATTCGCGATCCAGCGGTGCGTTTTCTACGGTGGATTCGGGTCTTCCGGCGATTCACTAAGGTAGTTCCTCCGCCGTCCACCAAATGTCGCTGCTGTGCTGAAGTTCCCTGAGGTCCGCCGGAATGCCCTGAAATTCACCGGCCTATTCCTGGTGAAGGTAAGCGCGAGTCCCGCGACACATTTTTTTTTTTTTAAATGCAGCGGTTTTTCAGAATTCGTCGGGTTTTCGTTCGCCACGCCCCCCGATTTCCGTTGCGTGCATGCCGGCGCCGATGCGCCACAATACGATCGCGTGCGCCAAAATCCCGGGGCAATTCAGGAAAAATCTGCGCAAATCGGAAATATTCGGGTAACACGTCGGGAAACGCGAATCGGGCCCTTAGTAAATGACCCCCAATGGGTTAAAATGTATCATCAAATTCGATCATGATAAACGAGGGGAACTTACTCATAGATGCAGACCCCCATGACTGTGGTAATCTTCTTATATTTGTTATCCATGATCTCCTTCCTTCTAAAAATCAGCTTTTAAAATTATGTAAATGAGCCAGAAGGGCAATGGGGGGTTACTTGAGCTCCTTTGCTGTAGATTCACAGGCTGTTACAATTTCTTTCCCCTCCCTCTGTCTTATGCAATCTCACAAAGTGGGAGGCTGATGAGCTTCTGCACAGTGTAACAGTCGTGAAAGCGACAGCAAAGAGAGGCTCTGGTAACACCTCCTAGAGCCCTTCTGGTTCAGTTAGCATAATTATTGAGCATAAAGTTGATTTTAGAAGGGAGGTGGCCATGGGTAACAAATATAAGAAGATACCACAGTCACGGTGCCCGGATCTATGAGTAATGTCCCTGGTTTATCAGGATGGATTTTCATCATGATGAACCAGGGACATACGATTTCTATCGCATGAAAGCCAACGCCGCTGCGCCAAAATCCGATCAGGTGCGACACAATCCCCTTCTAAATACCTGTCAAAGTGGTGCAAATCCTGAAAACGTCGGGAATTCCGACGGAAATGCGTTCCGCAGACCCTTAGTAAATAAGCCTCATAGTGCCACTTCCATTCTCCAGGGGACTTTACTTCCGTTGCTGTCCTTTAGTCCAAGGAGGCCACTGATTGGATGAAGGGTTTCTCATAACCCCTGGAAATGTCTGCCCTTGTGCAGGTCCAGAAACCTGAGGAACCCGGGAGCCAGAGTGGGGTAACTATGTGTTCTTGTAGTTCCCACCATGGCCTGGGTCCAATAGTCCTGGAAAAACTCTTTAAAACTTATTATAGGAGAACAAGGGGCAATGCTGAAAAATAACTAAAACTAAAGCTAAAATGCCATAAGTCTCTTCACACTATCGAAGCTTTTGGGGCGTAGCCTAGGGGAAGGCCAACATGACGAGGGTTGTGGGGATTCAAAGGGATTGGTGGGGTTAAGTAAGGGGAGGAGCATTTAGGGCAGTGGTTCTCAACCCGTGGGTCGGGACCCCAGCGGGGGTCGAACGACCAAAACCGGGGGTCGCCTAAAGCCATCGGAGCCGCAATTTTACTGTGTTTTTACTGCGAGTTGCATGGTTTGGGGTCACCACAGCATGAGGAACTGTATTGCGGGGTCACAGCATTAGAAAGGTTGAGAACCACTGATTTAGGGGATTTGTGGGAGTTAAGTTTTAAGCCTGGGAACGGGTAACTGCCTCTTTCTAAGAGGTCTCTGAGGAAGAACATCCCCCACCCACCCTTCTTTAGGTTATAACAGGAGGTCTAAGGTATTTGGCCAATGTGGAATGAGAGGAGTACTGATAGTCTGTGGGGAGGTTTGGAAGTCATTTTGTAGTAATTAGGTTTTATAAGCAATGGTCTGGCAGTTAGTTGGAATTATAGAAGTCACCTTGCCATTACGAGGAAACATGGTGCCCCTGAACAGGGTAAATGGTTGGGGGTAAGATCAAAACGTGTTAAGATTTGGGATCCGATGACCTCCTCTGCTTGGTTGGATAACTGTTATATATTTTATTGTTATGTATTGTTGGCTGCTGTGGCCAATATAATCCACTCCAGGGTCCGTGTCTCCTTTGGGGAGGGGTTTATGGATGTGGTTAATGGGAAGGAGACAATGTAAGGAGTCCATAATCCCTTGTCATGGGTCCACTATTACAGTAGAGGAGCTGCCATGGAAGGACACCTCTAAGGAAACCCAAAAATCTTGTTCCCCCTTTCTTTTGGGAGGCTATTTTCTGGACAGATAAGACAAAAGTGAAACTTTTCGCTCACTATGTTTGGACAAAATGGAACACAGCCATCAAAATAACCAAAACCTAATGGTGGAAGGGTCATCATGGTTGGTGGTGGCTTTACTACCTCAAGAAATGGACGCCTTGTGGTATCTCTTTACTGGAGTAGTAAGGGCAGTCATACATGACCTCAGGCTGAAGAGATATTTGGTGGATATTTCTCTAGTCTCGTCTGTTGGTGCCGGTAGAGGAGATTCAGTGGCCTTTGGAAAATTCTTGACCTCAATTTTGACTCAAGTGTGTTGAAGATACGACCTAGTGACTATTTGTAACTGCGTCCCCACTACTCTTTATGTGTATAATACTGATGTGTCAAGGCTTGGCTGTGACTTCCACCTTTATACCCTATATACATAAGTTCCTGCCGTTGTCCTTCTACCAGGAATGTTAAACTTATATCTATCTATGGTGACCAGGATCTTACCGGTGCCTCTCGGAAGATTGACTCCAGACAGAGCCTCCAGAACAGAACTTTTCCCAGAACTTTGATCCCCGATCACAGCGATCGCCGGTAACGCCAAATCCTTCTCGACCCCCAGTGACCTCAATGAGTCAATGAGATCAATACAGGGACGGATCTTGTATTCATACTGTTGTCCAAGGATGTTGTCCGGTTGGGTCTTCAAAACAAACAGGTGAAAAAGAAAGTCCCAAATTATATAGCTTTGGGGCAAGCTCCTTCAGTTCTACAACCCTTTGATACACTGGGGCAGATTTACTTACCCGGTCCATTCGCGATCCAACGGCGCGTTCTCTGAGATGGATTCAGGTCTTCCGGCGATTCACTAAGGCAGTTCCTCCGCCGTCCACCAGGTGGCGCTGCTGCGCTGAAGTTCCCCGAGGTCCGCCGGAATGCACCATCCTATACCTGGTGAAGGTAAGTGCAAGTCCCGCGACACTTTTTTTTTTTTTAAATGCTGCGTTTTTTCCCAATCCGTCGGGTTATCGTTCGGCCACGTCCCCAATTTCCGTTGCGTGCATGCCTGCGCCGATGCACCACAATCTTGATCGCGTGCGCCAAAATCCCGGGGCAATTCAGGAAAAATCGGGGCAAATCGGAAATATTCGGGTAACACGTCGGGAAAACGTGAATCAGACCCTTAGTAAATGACCCCCACTGTGCACAAAGTTGTCTGCTTCTCCAGGTACTAGGAGAGCAGGCAGATCACTAGTAGTTACTGTGCCTGGAAATCCTATCCTAAATGAGGGTCTAATGACCCAAATTAGCTGCAACTTAGGGCTCTACAATGTAAGTTTAGGTCACTTGAACTATGGTCACAATAGGATGAACACAGATATGAGTGATGACGCCTTCTGATATCATGAAGCCAGTATCATGTACTTACCGTAGGAACTTGAAACCCAAACAGCTCTGAGGAACCTAGAAAAACACAAAATTAATTAAAATGTAGTATGAGCAAAGAAAATAAGAAATGGTGGGAAACAGAGAAGACATCTACCTCCATTAGTTACGGGCTCTTGTGTTGTGGTCCCCATAGCCGGTGGTGTCTCTGTTGTGGTAGTATAAACCGGAGCTGGGAATCTTAGGTTTGGGGCTGGAGATTGCATTGCAAATGTTGCTGGTTGGATGATGCTTTTTGACGTTAGTGGTGAAGATTGAATAGTTGGTGTTGTGAATGAGGATGGCTGAATGACATTGGGTGCCGGAAAAGCTGAGCCTGGGGTATTGAATGAAAACAAAGGCGGTTGATTTGAGGGTTTTGAAGTTCCAAATGGGAAGTTAGAAGCTTGGCCATTTGTCTGCATTTGGAAACCTAAGAGTAAAAAAATAACTAGAGAGTAATAGGTATCTGATGGCAAAGTCTCCATACGGAGAGAACTCTAACTTCCAGACCTGTAGCTAAACCAGTTTCCTACACTGTACTGAAGAGATGCAACCACATCGAAACATCTACTGTCGAGAATCTGTTTCTCCTGGAATAGTTATACTGGTTTGGCTTTATTTCATAAGGATTCCTTAAAGTCATGTTTGATGTTAAGGGAGCTGCCTTACAAGGTAGCTTAGAGGCAATGGGGCAGATTTACTTACCTGATCCATTCGCGATCCAGCAGCGCGTTCTCTGCGGTGGATTCGGGTCCGGCCGGGATTCATTAAGGCAGTTCCTCCAACGTCCACCAGGTGGCGCTGAAGAGCATCGGAACGCACTCAAGTTCACCGGCCTATTCCTAGTGAAGGTAAGTGCAAGCTCCGTGACACTTTTTTTCTTAAATGCGGCGGTTTTTCCGAATCCGTCGGGTTTTCGTTCGGCCACGCCCCCGATTTCGCCCCCGTGACGTGCATGCCAGTGCTGATGCGCCACAATCCGATCGCGTGCGCCAAAATCCCGGGGCAATTCAGGGAAAATCGGCGCAAATCGGAAATATTCGGGTAACACGTCGGGAAAACGCGAATCGGGCCCCTAGTAAATGACCCCCAATGTTTTCTTTATCCCTTCCTGGAAAATGAATGTATTCGCATATTTCCCAGGTATCTGCTGAATGAAGGTGGGCATCACCTCAAGTTTGCCTCTGTTATGTCCTGGAGTTGGGACATTAGAAAATCAGGTCCCTGGAGTTCCTGCCCAATGGACCTAATGGGAGATTTCCCACCCAGGTAATAAGGTCTTTTTCCTATCCGTAGGTCCCATATTTTTATCCATTGGTTTAGTAGCATCCCACTACCACACCACCACCATGTGGCTGAAATATTACCCATTAGTGCATTACTATATTTGAATGTGTCATCTAAGACTGCGCCCCCCTATTATTCTCCATCTCAATTAGTTGCCACTTACAATACTATGTTGCCCCCTTATCTCTGTAAAGTAGCAGCTTCCTGGGGATAGAAGGACGAGCTCTTTGCTCCACTCTTGAAAATGAGGCAAAAAGTAAAAAAAAAATAAATAAAAAGAAGTATTTCACCCCCCCCCCCCCCCCAAAAAAAAGTACAAATATAAAAGCTATGACCGTTAAACCCCCTCTAGCACAAAAACACACAAAATGGGTTAAACTTTTTATTTATAGTTTGGGGTCTAAAATCCAAACTTTTTGACGTATTTATGTATAAAGATTGTCACTTTATAAAAGACACAAAGGTAAGAAATTAATTTCCCTACGTCTCACATCCTGACCTTTCCTAGTCAGGGCCGACCCCAGCCCTGGACATACATGGGCAAGTGCTGGGGGCCCAGAACGTCTGGGAGGGGGGGCCCACATAAGACTGTATCTAAGGAATCAATGGGGGTTTATATAAAATAACCATGAGGAGGCTGTTTGGATGATAAACAAGGGAATATTTTAGGGAACAGGAACAGTTTTAGTTTCTGAATTTGGAATGCTGCCACTTGAGTTCACTGCAAAGGGGCCCACTGAGGCTCTGTCACCTAGGGGCCTACTGATACCTGGAGCAGAGCCTATTCTTAGGTCATCACTCATTCCTGGGATCCTATTTACTCACCACAGAGAATCTGTTGATGCCAAGAATTCAGGGTGTTGTCTGCCGAGGAGTGAAGAGAACTACAAGAACAGGAAGCAGTGAAAATCTGCAGAGTTTGGTCAGAGGTCTATATTTTTAAGGATGCTAGTCGGGGGTTTGCATGTTTAAATGTATGTGTCCTGGGTACCATGGGATATTCAAGGGTCAGTGTGGGTGGGGCTAGTAAAAATTTGCATAAAACTAAGCAGCCTGGCCCATTACGTGGGATAAGCCGGGGCCGGCTTAAAAATGTCTTGATTAGGGCTACATTCACATCTAGTTTTATGGATATGTTCAGTAAAGCCCCCGGTTATGTATACTTGGGGTATACTCAAAGACTATACTGGGTGGTGGGGGCTTCCTTTTTACCTCTATCTGCTCAGTGTATGCTGGATCCTGCAGGAAACACTGGATGGAAAGCTACAATATCATTCTGCTTCCTGCTAGAAGAATATACGCTCAGTGGAGGCCATAATATCCTATAGGGGACGGATGCAACATTATAGCATCCATCCCTAACCTCCGCTGAGAGTACACTCTGGGAGGTTCCCTGTGATATAACTTTCCATATATGGACAGTGCCATCACTGGGGACACACCCTGAACATCTGCAGCAGCCAATCATTGGTTGGTGTCAATGTTCACTCCTCCTCCCGCTTTCATGACCTATAAACATGCAGGGGAAACGTCCTAGGCCTCCTTAGTAAGGTAATGTCGGGAGATAAAATGAAAGCAACCTTAGAGGGGCTTTCCATTTGAACTGCAAAACCTCAAGTTTTGGGCGAAAAAAAATTAAAACCCTTTGGTTTGGAGTGAATATGTTTTTAGGGTTGTGGTATCGCTATTAATGTTGGGGTGTGATAAAGGGGGTTGTAATTGCTACTACCACTACTTAGGTTGAGGACACCCCATTTAAATGGGCGGAGCCTATTTGCTATCCATACCCACCACATTGTCATGTTTTGTTCCATCATAGCGTTCACCATATGGGGTAAGTATAATATTGGTCACGGGGATGTAAAACCTGTTTTCTATGTTTATTTTGAAGGAATGGGGAGGGGCTTGAAATTTTTATAAAGAATAAATAAAAAGGTTAAAGGTTAATAGGACATCAAGATAAGATTAGTGGGGTCCTACATCCAGCACCCCCATAGATCAGCTCTTATTAGCAGATGATAATTAGCGAATAAGACAGGAAGCAGACAGCGCCATTCTCTGTTCGGTGGTCAGACACAGTTACTACGTCTCAGCTCTTATTCATATAAATGGAAGCTGATCTGCAGTAACATGATCTAACCACTACACAGAGAAAGGCGCTGTTTGCTTCTTGTCCCATTCTCTGTGTATAATCCAATAAGGACAGCTGATGTATGGGTTTACTCGGTGTAGGACCCCCCACTAATCTGATATTGAGCACCTCCTCTATAGATATGTTGCTAATACTTTTAGCCTAGATATTTCCTCAAAACCTTTGTAGTTTTATATTAATAAAAAACGTCCTAAGTATGTACCAGCATGAAGAAAAAAATTAACACTAAACATATACAAACAATATTACAAGTGAGGTGTAGTAACACCACTCGGCCACTACACAGAGAGTGGCGCTGTTCTTCAAGGATCAGTCTCGGTGTTGATTCTGGCTCTAGAGGCAGCGGGATGTTGTTTCTCCACTGATGTGACATGGATGACTGACCCTATGTATTCTGCATGGATAGGCCATCAATATTATGATCCGAGAAAACCCCTAAATAGGAGTCTATCAGTTCCCAAATCTGAAATTCAGCATTGTGTAGGGCACTTTATAAGCTTCCCAGACATATCTCCCTTGTTTCTCAACAATCTGCCATTTTAGAGAAATTTCCATGTTTATATGTATGTAAATGACCATTTCTGTGCTGCAGGGGCGGAGCCATAGATGCCTGTGCACCTGTTTTCATCTGTCTATTGTTTCCGGGGCTCTGAATTGATTTTTCTAAATAGAAGTGCAAATGATATAGGGTGTTGTAAAAGAAGAAAATGTGAACACCTGCAATTATAGACCCGCCTCTGGTGCACCGAGAAGCTCATTTGCATAAAGATTAACACAAAAAATGCGGAAAATGAATTACCTCTGGAAAACAGGAAAGGTAAGTCTGGCAAGACTGGAAAGGAGGGGGTGGTGATTTGGTAGCTGTTAGCTTCCCTTTAAAGGCTTCAGCAGCTTTCAAAGCCCCGCCCATTGTGCACTGAAATACTATTTTGCATATAAATGAACATAAGGATTTCCCTGCATTTATGCCACAAATTTTCTCAAGATAGGCAGGAAACTTCAACTACAAGGACATAGGGTTCTTAGATCTGTGACTCAGGAGCTGACAGGTTCCCTTTAAGCATATTATATTGACGTTATTTTATCCAAAGTTTACTGACAGCAAACAGAGATCTTGAAAAATCTAATGTTCACATAAGGATCCTTTATCTAGAAAATGATGTTGGCATACTGCCAAGACTAACGCATAAAAGTGTTCATATAATAACAGAAGAAGAAAGAAATAATTATACATTGTAATTGGATGATATAGTGTCCCCATATAGTGATGCCCCTATGTAGTGATGCCCCCATATAGTGATGTCCCCATATAGTGATGTCCCCATATAGTGATGCCCTCATATGGTGATGTCCCCATATAGTGATGTCCCCATATAGTGATGCCCCCATATAGTGATTTGGCCCTCCCTCTATAGCGATGCCCTATATAGTGATCCCACTATTAGTGATGTCCCCATATAGTGATGTCCCCATATAGGGAGTGCCCTCATATAGTGATTTCCCCATATAGTGATGTCCCATATAGTGATGCCCCCATACAGTGATGCTCCCATATAGTGATGCCCTATATAGTGATGCCCCCATATAGTGATGCCCATATAGTGATGCCCCCATATAGTGATGCCCCGTATAGCGATGTCCCCATAAAGTGATGTCCCCATAAAGTGATATTCCCATATAGTGATTCCCCCATATAGTGATGCCCCCATATAGTGATGCCCCCACATAGTGATGCCCCCACATAGTGATGTCCCCATATAGTGATGCCCCATATAGTGATTCCCCCATACAGTGACGTCCCCATTATAGTGATGCCCCCACATAGTGATGTCCCCATATAGTGATGTCCCCACATAGTGATGCCCCCACATAGTGATGTCACCATACAGTGATGCCCCCATACAGTGATGTCCCCAATAGTGATTGATGTCCCCATATAGTGATGCCCATAGTGATGCCCCCCATATAGTGATGCCCCCATACAGTGAAGTCCCCATACAGTGATGCCCCCATACAGTGATGTCCCATTCGGAGGCCCCATACATGATGAGAGCCCCCATACAGTGATGTCCCTATATAGTGATGCCCTCCATATAGTGATGCCCCATATAGTGATGTCTCCATATAGTGATGTTCCCATATAGTGATGTCTCCATATAGTGATGTCCCATATGTGATGTCTCCATATAGTGATGTTCCCTATAGTGATGTCCCCATATAGTGATGCCCCCATATAGTGATGTCTCCATATAGTGATGTTCCCATATAGTGATGCGCCTATGTATGTTCCCTCATATAGTGATGTGATGTCCCCATATAGTGATAGGGAGAATATACAATGTTCTGCCTGGAGATTGCAGATATAAGATGTGTGATGTATAACCAGGGAGTAGAGGAAGGATCTGTAGTATCTGTGCTGAGCACTCACCAGTGTGACAGCCGGGGAATCCTCCTGCAGTCTGCGTCGCCCCGACATCCTCTGCTCTTATATCCTCCTCTCCATCCTCAGGAGTCACTTCTACTGAAACGAAACTGAAACTTATTATAATCTCTTTAACCTTTTCTTTGCCACTGATGTCCTGATTTTATATGCTGTATTTACCATTATACCTGCAGATATTTTGGGGGACGTTGTGTGATCTTGAAGGGTCCTCATCCTCTCCTGGTGGTGGCAGATGGGGACAGGTTGACAATAGGTAAAGGTTTGGTTTTGTGGTGTATAATGGGGGGCAGTTTTCAGGGAGGGGATCACCACAATCCTTATCCTGAATATTACCTTGTACATTATTCTAAACAATTCAACCTTACGTTACCTGATGTTAGCCTGCCTGCCGTTGGGGTGGCATGATGCTGCTCCTGCAGGTTGTGTGTAGGTCCTGATGCTGCTCCCTGCAGGTTGTGTTGTAGGCCTGATGCTGTGCTCCCTGCAGTTGTGTGTAGGTCCTGATGCTGCTCCTGAGGTTGTGTGTAGTTCATGTGCTGCTCCCTGCAGGTTGTGTATAGGTCTGAGCTGCTCCGCAGGTTGGTGTAGTCTAATGCTGCTCCCTGCAGTTGTGTGTAGGTCCTAATGCTGCTCCTGCAGGTTGTGTGTAGGTCCTAATGCTGCTCCCTGCAGGTTGTTTTTGTATGTAGGTCCTGAGCTGCTCCTTGCAGGTGTGTGGAGTCGTAATGCTGCTCCTGCAGTGTTGTGTGTAGGTCCTGATGCTGCGCCCCTGCGGTTGTGTGTAGGTCATGATGCTGCTCCTGCAGGTGTGTGTAGGTCCTGATGCTGCTCGCCTGCAGTTGTGGGCAGATCCTGATGCTGCGCCCTGCAGGTTGTGTGTAGGTCCTGATGCTGCTCCGCAGGTTTGTAGGTCCTGATGTGCTTCCTGCAGAGTTGTGTGAGGTCCTGATGCTGCTCCCGAGGTTGTGTGTGGAGGTCCTGTGCTTGCTCCTTGCTGGTTGTGTGTAGGTCCTGAAGCTGCTCCCTGCAGCAGGTTTGTGTAGAGTCCTATGATGCTCCCGCAGGTTGTGTGTAGGTCTAATGTGCTCCCTGCAGGTTGTGTGTAGGTCCTAATGCTGCTCTGCAGGTTGTATATGTAGGTCCTGATGCTGCTCTGCAGGTTGTGTGTAGGTCGTAATGCTGCTCCCTGTCAGGTGTGTCGGTAGGTCCTGATGCTGCGCCCCTGCAGGTTGTGTGTAGGTCCTGATGCTGCTCCCTGCAGGTTGTGTGTTAGGTCCTCGATGCTGCTCCCTGAGGTTGTGTGAGTCCTGATGCTGCGCCCTGCAGGTGTGTTAGGTCCTGATGCTGTTCTCCTGCAGGTTGCGTGTAGGTTCCCTGATGCTGTCCCTGCAGGTTGGGTGTGGTCCTGATGCTGCTCCTGCGGTTGGTGTAGGCCTGTGCTGCTTCCTGCAGGTTGTGTGTAGTCACTGATGCTGCTCCCTGCAGGTTGGTGTAGGTCCTGATGCTGCTTCCTGCAGGTTTGTGTGGTAGGTCCTGATGCTGCTCCCGTGCAGGTTGTGTGTAGGTCCTGACTATGCTTGCTCCTTGTGGTTGTGTGTAGGTCCTGTGATGTTCCCTGAGGTTGTATGTAGGTCCGATGCTGCTTCATGCGGTTGTGTGTAGGTCCTGATGCTGTTCCCTGCAGGTTGTGTGTAGGTCCTGAGCCATCTGCTATTACCTGCTGGTTGTTTGTAGGTCTAAGTTGCTCCCTGCAGGTTGGTGTGAGGTCCTTGATGCCTGCTAGTTCCCCCCTGCAGGTTGTGTGTAGGTAGCTCTGATCTGAGTTCCCTGCTGGTTGTGTGTACGCGTCTGATGTCTATTTCCCTGCAGGTGTGTGTGTAGTATCTACTAATACTAGTCCCTGCAGGTTTGTTGTAGTGGGTCACTCGATTTAGTCCCTGCAGGTTGTGTGTAGGTCCCTGATAGCTGCACCCTGAGGTTGTGTGTAGGGTCCCTGATGCTGCTCCTGCAGTGTATATGTAGGTCGATGCGCGTCACTGCAGGTTGTGTGTTAGGTCCTGATGTGTCCCTGCGTTGTGTGTAGGTTCCTGAATGCCGCTCCATGCAGTGTTGTGTGTTAGGTCCTCGATGCTTGCTCCCTGAGTTGTGTCGCAGATCTGAAGATGGGCACTGCAGGTTTGTAGTGTAGGTCGACGTCCCTGGCAGGTGTGGCCACCGCTCCTGCAGGTGTGTGTTGTGTAGTCTGTGATGTGCTCTCCTGCAGGTTGTGTGTAGGCTGGATGATGCTCCCTGCTAGGTTGTGTGTGGGTCCTGATGCTGCTCCCTGAGGTTGTGTGTAGGTCCTGATGATGCTCCCTGCAGGTTGTTGTGTAGGTCCTATGCTGTCCTGCAGGTTGGTGTAGGTCCTGATGCTGCTCCTGCAGGTTGTGTGTAGGTCTGATGTGTCCCTGGGCAGGTTGGGTGTGGTCCTGATGATGCTCCGTGATGTTGTTGTGTAGGTCCTGATGCTGCTCCCTGCAGGTGTGTGGAGGTCCTGATGCTGCCCTGCAGGTTGTGTGTAGGTCCTGATGCATGCTCCCTGAAGGTTGGTGTGTAGGTCATGATGCTGCTCCCTGCAGGTTGTGTGTAGGTCTGATGCTGCTGCTCCCTGCAGGTTGGTGTAGGTCCTGATGCTGCCTGCAGGTTGTGTGTAGGTCCTGATGCTGACTGCTCCCTGCAGGTTTTGTAGGTATGATTGCTGTCACTGCAGGTTGTGTGTGGTCCTGATGCTGCTCCCTGCAGGTTGTGTGTAGGTCCTGATGCTGCTCCCTGCAGGTTGTGTGTAGGTCCTGATGCTGCTCCCTGCAGGTTGTGTGAGTCCTGATGCTGTCCCTGCAGGTTGTGTGTAGGCCTGATGTTGCTCCCTGCAGGTTGTGTGTAGGTCCTGATGCTGCTCCCTGCAGGTGTGTGGGTAGGTCCTGATGCTGCTCCTGCAGGTTTGTAGGTCCTGATTGCGCTAGTACTGCAGGTGGTGTGGTAGTCTGATGCTGCTGCTCCCGTCAGGTTGGTGTAGGTCCTGATGCTGCCCTGCAGGTTGTGTGTAGGTCCTGTGCTGCTCCCTGCAGGTTGTGTGAGGTCTGATGTGCTCCTGCAGGTTGTGTGTAGGTCCTGATGCTGCTCCCTGCAGGTTGTGGTAGGTCCTGATGCTTTGCTCCCTGCAGGTTGTGTGGTAGGTCCTGATGACTGCTCCCTGCAGGTGTGTGTAGGTCCTGATGCTGCTCTCTGCAGGTTGTGTGTAGTCTGATGCTGTCCTGCAGGTTGTGTGTAGGTTCCTGATGCTGCTCCATGCAGGTTGTGTGTAGGTCCTGTGATGCTGCTCCGCAGGTATGTGGTAGGTCGCGATGCTGCTCCCTGCAGGTTGTGTGTAAGGTCATGATGCGGTCCTGCAGGGTGTGTGTAGGTCCTGGTTGCTCCCTGCAGGTTTGTGTGTAGGTCCTGTGATGTGCTGCCCTGCAGGTTGTGTGTAGGTCTGATGATGCCCCCTGCAGGTGTGTGTAGGTCCTGATGTCTGCTCCCTGCAGGTTGGTGTAGGTCCTGATGTGCGTCCCTGCAGGTGTGTGTGGTCCTGTGCTGCTCCCTGCAGTTTGTGTAGGTCTGATGCTGCTCCTGCAGGTGTGTGTAGGTCCTGATGCTGCTCCTGCAGGTTGGTTAGGCCTGATGCTGCTCCCGCAGGTTGTGTGTAGGTCCTGATTGCGTGCCCTGAGGTTGTGTGTAGGTCCTGATGCTGCTCCCGGCAGGTCAGGTTTTGTATGGTTGTTAGATAGAAACAACTTGTATACTCACACATATAGTAACAACACGGGGGTGGATTAGGGTCACTCATACTAGTAAAACACGGGGTTGATTAGGGTTCACACATACTAGTAACAAACACCGGGGATAGGGCACCATATAATCAGGGGTGCAGGCACACATACTAGTAACAACACGGGTGATTAGGGTCACACATACTAGTAACAACACGGGGTGATTAGGGTCACACATACTAGTAACAACACGGGGTGATTAGGGTCACACCATACTAGTAACAACACGGGGTGATTAGGGTCACACATACTAGTAACAACACGGGTGATTAGGGTCACACATACTAGTAACAACACGGGGGGATTAGGGTCACACTTAGTACACACGGGGGTGATTGGATCCACACATACTAGTAACAACACGGGGGGATTAGGGTCACACATACTAGTAACACACAGGGGGATTAGGGTCCACAACATACTAGGACAACACGGGTGGAGTATTAGGGCTCACACTACTGAGTAACAACACCGGGGTAGGGATTAGGGTCACGACATACTAGTCAACCGGGGTGATTAGGAGTCAACATACTAGTAACAACACAGCGGGGATTAGGGTCACACATACTAGTAAACAACACGGGGTGATTAGGGTCACACATACTAGTAACAACACGGGGGATAGGGGAACACATACTAGTAACAAACACGGGGGGTTAGGGGTTTCACACATATAGAACAATAGGGGTTGATTAGGGTCACACAATACTAGTAACAACACGGGGGATTGTCAGGGTCACCACATACTAAGTAACAACAGGGGTGATTAAGGCACACCATAATAGTAACAACACGGCGGTGATATGGTCACACATACTATAACAACACGGGGGGTGATTAGGGTCACAACATCACTAGTAAACAACAAGGGGGTGATTAGGGTCACACATACTAGTAACAACATGGGGGGATTAGGGTCACACATACTAGTAACAACATGGGGGGATTAGGGTCACACATACTAGTAACAACATGGGGGGATTAGGGTTCCACAATACTAGTAACAACACGGGGTGATTAGGTCATCACCATACTAGTAACAAACCGGTGCTTAGGGTCCAAATACTAAGTAACACACAGGGGGGATTCGGGTCACACATACTAGAACAACACGGGGATAGGGTCACACATATAGTAACACAGGGGTGATTAGGGCACACATATTAGTAACAACACGGGGGGGATTAGGGTCACACATACTAGTAACAACACGGGGGGATTAGGGTACACATATAGTAACAACACGGGGGGATTAGGTCACACATACTAGTAACAACACGGGGGGATTAGGGTCACACATACTAGTAACAACACGGGGGGATTAGGGTCACACATACTAGTAACAATACGGGGTGATTTGGGTCACACATACTAGTAACAACACGGGGTGATTAGGGTCACACATACTAGTCACACACCGGGGTGATTAGGGTCACACATACTAGTAACAACCACGGGGTGATTAGGGTCAACATCTAGTAACAACAGGGGGGATTAGGGTCACACTATAGTAACAACACGGGGGATTAGGGTCACACATACTAGTAACAACCGGGGGGGATTAGGGTCACACATACTAGTAACAACACGGGGGGATTAGGGTCACACATATTAGTAACAACACGGGTTGATTAGGGTCACACATACTAGAAACAACACGGGGTGATTAGAGTCACACATATTAGTAACAACACGGGGGGATTAGGGTCACACATACTAGTATACAACCGGGGGGAGACGGTGGGGGGATTCAGGGTCACCCTTACAGTAACAAACGGGGGGGGGAGGGCAACATACTTAGTACAACAATACGGGTGTGATTGGGGTTCACATCATATTGGTAACAACACGGGGGGATTAGGTAGTCACACATACTAGTAAACAACCGGGGGATTGGATTTTTTTTTTAAGGAGTCACAAATACTATACAACACGGGGGGACTTAGGGCTAACACATATAGTAACAACACGGGGGATTAGGGTCACACCTTATAACAACCGGGGGATAGGGGTCACATATGTAACAACACGGGGGGGTTAGGGACACATACATAACAAACATAGTGTACACAACTGTACAAGGGGTGATTTGGGTTCACACATTACTAGTAACAACACGGGGGGATGGGTCACACCTACTAGTAACACAGGGGGGATTAGGGTCACACATACTAGTCCAACAACAGGGGAGTGGGCACATACTAGTAACACACGTGGTGGCGGGATTAGGGGGTGATCTAGGATTACACACATACTAGTAACAGCAACGGGGTGATTAGTGTCAACATATTAGTAAACAACACGGGGGGATGTAGGGGTCCTCACACATCTAGTAACAACGTGCGGGGTGGTATTTAGGGTCACCACATACTCAGTAACCCAACGGGGTGATTAGGGGTCAGGGGCCATATAGTAACAAAGACGGCGGTGATTAGGCTCACAATAACTCGTAGCAACAACACGGGGTGGATTAATACCGTGGGGAGGGGAGACTAGGGTCACAACAGTACTAGTAACAACCCGGGGTGATTAGGGTCACACATAACTAGTAACCAACACGGGGTGATTAGGTCCACATACTAGTAACAACACGGGGTGATTTGGTCAATACTAGTAACAAACACGGTGGGGTGAATTAGGGTCACACATACTAGTAACAACACGGGGGGATTAGGGTCACACATACTTAAACAACACGCGGCATTAGGGGATTAGGGTCACATACTAGTAACACACGGGGGTCTGGGTGGGGGATGGATTATGGGGATAGGCGGCAAACATACTTAGGGGCATGGGGGCATTCTTAGGGGGGCATTAGGGTCACACATACTAGTAACAACACGGGGGGATTAGGGTCATTCCCACATACTAGTAACACACGGGGGGGGAGATAGGGTCACACCTACTAGTAACAACACGGGGGCTTAGGGTCACCATTACTAGTACAACAGGGGGAGGATTATTAAGGGTAAAAAAAGTCAAAACGATTTTTTGAAATTAGGGTACACATACTAGTAACAACTGGGGGTGATTAGGGTCACACATACTAGCTAACAGCACGGGGTGTGTGAGTGATTATTGGGTCACACATAGGTAGTAACAACGTGGTTGATTAGGGTTTCACAATACTATAAAGCACGGGTGGGGGGTTGGTTGTGGTGATTAGGGAACATATAGTCACAACAGGGGGGGGGTATTGTCCAATAAGTAAAACGTGGGGTGATTAGGGTAAGCACATACTAAGTAACAAAGGGTATTAGGGGTGCAACTGATGATCCAAGTAACGGTGCCTGACCCAAAATCTCATGGGGCGGGCTCTGTGAGAGCCCGTGTGTGTCTGGCAGCAGAGTAGGAGCGCGGCGTCATGAATGGGGATGTGGGGGGAGAGGGGTGAGGGAGAGGGATCTCATATTACAGGAAATCACAAACCGAAACTCCTGCATCTCAGGGAATAGAAAGCTTCCTTCGCCCTGAAACCTGAGAGGAAATTGGCTACTAGGAGGACATGCTGGGAGTTGTAGTCCTACTATGTGATAATTTCCGTTTTTCAAGTTAGAATATTCTAGTAAATTCTTAGTAAACTGTTCTTGAGCAGAGTAGTCTGTGTAAAGAAATACTTGGATACATTCAACTGAGCAGGGGGCGGAGTTGAGAGGGCGTGAATGAACCTTATGCCCGCCCCCCAATTTTCTTACCCCCCTGCCCTCTTAAGGGAACCTGTCCCCAGGCTCTCTTTTGTAAATATGACAGGTTCCAATAGAGACAGCAAAAGATAATCCTAACACAATGTTTTTTAATATCTTCTAATTTGAAAGTGTCCGCCCCCCACCTCTTGCCACTCCTAGGGAGGGGTGCCCCGAGCGATAGGGAGGGTTGCCCGGACCGACTGTGCATAGGGAGGGTGGCCGGACTGCATAGGGAGGTGTGCCCCGACGCATAGGGAGGGTTGCCCCCGACTGCATAGGGAGGTGCCCGTGGATGGTGTTCGCGGATATACACATATAGATTTTTTACTTTAAGGGGCGTTACTGTTCCGGTTTTCTCTCCGGGCTGCTCACTTGTGTGGTTTATATATAACATGGGCGTCTGGGGGAGGCACTTTCTTTTGCCCGTGCCATCGGTGTTGAGGTATAAGACGGGCCAATCGAGCGATCGGCAATCACAGGACCAAAAGATCGATCACTTTGATGTCAAGGGGGGATGTCCCTCCCGATCTGTCGTGTCACGCAGTCTGTCATCCGTCTCCCGAGGGGATGACGTTCATTTCTGCATGTCACTCCGCCGGCGGACTAAAGCACGGCTGCTAGCGCAACTCACTGGGGCACATTTACTAACTGGTGTACAGTCGAGACGCGGGCTGCAGTTGTCAAGGAGGATTGGGGTCTTGACGCGGTGTTTATCGCGGTTTTAGCCTCATCACTAGTGGGTGTCAGTGTAAGATTCCGGAATGTGACGGGGACCTCTAAGCAGACACTCTGGATGCTGTGTGCTGACAATGTGCTAAGATTATCAGGGTACAGGTTTATATACATTTCATTTAAAGGAACCTGTCCCAAAGAGACCCATTTTTAGCACCCCCCACCCATAGAGATGCGAAAAACATTTTACAGAACAAAAGATAACTTATATATTACCTTCAACGACATGTGCTCTGTGACTAGTCATGCGTAAGGCTGAAGAGAAATGAGTTTTCCCCCCCGGGAAATCACTCCTCCGCATGTGATTTAAATGACTAATCCCGCCCCTAACCGCCCTTCTCCATCATTTTTACGCCCTTGTCTCACCCCCCCCCCCCTGCAGACGCCACTCTCCAAGTCCCGCCCACTGTCCGAACTCCATGACTGCGTGGGCATTCTCACCCCTGCGTGGTCAGCATTTTCATAAACTGCACATGCGCAGGTGAAAGCGTTGTGGGTGGTGACTATACGTGAGGCAAAGAGTTCCGGACAGCAGGCGGGACAGGATAAGTATCGTCTGCTGTATCGGGCGTCGTGCCAGAGGTTGTAAATTTGACAGAGAGGACGTGTGGGGGCGGGGGATTAGTCTTTTGAAAACAAACACAGAGAAGCCGTTTCCCGAGGGTCTGGGAAAACTACTCCCTTCTAGCCTGACCCAGGGGGCGACTTGACTAGTCACCAGAGCATATGTCATTCTAAGGTATATATAACTTATCTTTTGTTCTCAAAACTGATTTTCATAGAAAAATGTTAGCAGTGTATGTGCTGCATGAGATCCATGAATGCATATTACACATGAGATTCTCTGCTATAAATAGCATATCTTACACTCTGCTATATGGATCCTTCCCCCTACCCTGGATAATGACCTTATCGTCTTAGCTTTACTCTCCTCACAATGATGTGTTGCTGCCGGAAGTCTCGGGTGTGTGAGCTCGTCCTGGAATGCAGGGTGGGCTGGAGGCAGAGAGACACAGGAGAACAATATGTCTTCCTGACCCTAAAGTCAGAGATTAACAGTCGGATCCAGGGCAATTGTGTATACCAGACTGATAGAGCAATTTGAATTATATCTGTGAAATGAAATGCTGTATTTTTGTTAAATTACATGGGAGAGAGAGTGTTATTTGTTATACTGATATATTTAAGAAATTTGTCTTCATGGGAATACCCCTTTAAAGGAAACTTACCGCATGGATGTTCATTCTTCTAAACCAAGGGACACTTACATCTCTGCGTGTGCCTCCTGAAACAGTATCATTTTTTCTCTTTCTTCTCATAGTTTTTTGAGAAAACAGTGTTTTTCAAATTATGCATATGAGCCTGAGGGGCTCCTGGCTATGCCACAGAAGCCCTGTTAGGGCAGGTGGCTGCCAATAATTCACACCTCGTTTCGTTGGAGAGAAGGAAGCAGGCTGAAGGAGGTGGGGAATTATGGGATTAGAAGGAGAGTGAGCCAGAAGGGGCTTGTGGGACGTAGCCAGGAGCCCCTGAGGCTCAACTGCATAATTGTAAAGATGGTTTTTCTCAAAAACTTAGCATCAGACACTAACGAAGGAAGAATCCTGTTACCAGTAGCATATGCCAGCATTGTAAGTGTGCTTAGTTAGAAGCTCTTGACATCCAGGTGGCAGATACCTTTAACCTGAACGTCACGTAGGAAAGGTGCTATGGGATCATGTGATCATATGTCTCAGTATTTGCCCCTTGTTTGATGTTTTAAATCTTGTATCATTATTGTAACAATAGATCATGAATAAGATGGCACAAGTATAAATGCGTGTTGATCTATGGCATAGCCATGAGAGAGCTGCAAGAATCAATTAAAGAAGACTCATCATATCCAGTGTGTGAGTCTTAGAGTGCTGGACAAATGTGGTTTGTTTGCTATAGCTTAATGTAGATGGGGTAGGGGTACTATAGATACGGGAAAAAACTAAGCTTACTATATAAATCTGGTAACAGACAAAAGTTTTTGTATAGATATGGTAACAGAACCAAGCTTGCTTATAGATAACGCTTCCTGTATATATATGGTAACAGACAAAAGTTTTTTATGATATGTAACAGAACCAAGCTTGCCTATGACAAACGCTTACTGTATATATATGGTAACAGACAGAAGTTTAATGCATAGATATGTAACAGAACCAAGCTGCTTTATAGAACGAATGCTTACTGTATATATTGGTAAACAGAACCAAGTTTCTTTATAGACAAAAGACTTACGTAAGGATATGGTTTAAAGAACAATGCTTCCTGTACGGATTTGGAAACAGAACAAACTTATTGTATAAATATGGTACTGGAACAAGCTACTGATTAGATTTGGGAGATATGTTATCTTACTGTATAGATATGGTAACAGAAGATGCTGCAAAAGATCATGGTGAATCGAAACGTTGTGCTTTTTCATGCTCTGTTGTGAATAAAAGGCTTAGTAGCATCAACTTCATAAAGTGTATTTCAAGTAAAAAAAAAAACACATTAAAAGAAAACAAAAAAAGAAAAATCACAAATCCGTACCCAGTAACCTTGACCCCGGCTATGTATCCTATCACCCAGCGACTAACCAGACTAGCCCTATTCTAGTAGCCCAAGCTACTTACATAGAAAAACTTTTGAAAATTCTTGGTACTCATCTACCCACTCACCTAACGGTGTTTCCTTTTTCCCCTCCGGCTGCCTGCTGGCCTTTTGTTGTAGACACAAGACGCCTGATGAATCATCACACTTCCTGTGTCCAGAGCTTGCAGTCCTGGGAGTCATTCTGTGAATCATAGCGCCCATGTCTTAAGATGCATGTACAATTTGAATGAAGTATGTGTATGGAGCAGGTGCCCACCCCCTCTTAACTTGTCACAAGACAAACCGAACCCACATCCAAGGTCTCTATAGGTCTATACGTTTGGGTGTAAGATGCCATTTTTCTGGTCTACCTGGGGTACTAAACATGACGTCCAGCCCTAGTTTTATCCTTGCATGTACTTGAAAATTGCCAAGACTGTTTCACTGTGTGTTGTAAAAGATATTGGGGCAGATTTATCAAGTGTCTGAAAGTCAGAATATTTACAGTTGCCCAGGCAACCAATCACAGCCTCAGCTTTCATTTTACCAGTGCTATGATATTTAAAGGGGAGATGTGATTGGTTGCCCGTGCCAACTAGAAATATCTGACTTTAGACACTGATTGATACTCTGCCCCATTGTCTTAAAGTAACAGTAAGTTTTTTTTTTTCCTTCAGAAACGATAATTATCTTGTAAGCGTTCAAGTGCGAGTTGAGACGCTGAATACCGATCCCGAGCTTCTGTCTCTCTCAGAACAGGCGTTCTCTTTCCTCTATAATTCAGACTTGTTGTTTGTTAGCAAACATGGAGTCATTTGATTTGCAGGTTCTCCTTAAACTCATATAGATGTATGCTGGATAATCAGAGGGATTTGATTGGCAAACGGTTTTGGTGTTCTGGAACAGACATGGAAAAAGAGACCTGTACTTCAATTTTAGCGTAACACGGGATAAAGAGACACGGGGACGGAGAGGAGGGGGTTGTGAACTGCATGTTTCTTGTTCTGTGGGGGAGGGATGCAGTGTCAGACTACGGGTCCTAGAGCCCACCACTCAAATTTATTCTGGGGCCCACCAAATCAACATGCAAGCATTACTGTTACATTGTTAAGCCGCCTTCAAAACAATCCGTTTAAATCCGTTTTGAATACATTGAAAATGCATCAGGCAAAATGCACCAAAAGTACGTCCCTATTACTCGATGGTATAAATGAAGATTAGTTTAAGTTGCATTTTCCTGTTGTGTTTGCAATGTGTTTTAACAGATAGTATGAACGCAGTCTATGGCCATGTTTACAAGATGCAATTAAATTCCATTTTAAAATGCATTTCGTGCATCTGGGGAATTGCTCCCTGAATGTAGATGTGTTAAGAGCTAATACTTGTTGTTTGGTTAGCAGCGTATTATGCTTACAGAAGCACCTTGTGTAAACATGGACTTGGAATCACATGAGTAGGAGGGACCTTTATTTAAAATTAATCTGTGCTTCGGTGAGCTCCCCCTCACACTGTGGCCCTCATCTCTTCCTCATATTGTGGTCATACTCATCTCCCACTCACTATGGGGCCTCTCATCTCCTCCTCATATTGTGACCTCTATCTCTCCTATATTATGGATTATACTTTCCACCTCAATATTGTGTCCTTACCTCTCTCATCATTTCCCCTCATCCCTCATTTGTTGCCTCTCATTCAACCCCTAAGTATTGTGAATATTCTCAACCTCACTAGTGTCTAATATCCTCATTATTGTTTTGCCTCCCATATCCCCTCTCATTTGTGGCCCCTCTCCTCATCATCGCCCCTCACATATGTGCCTTCCTCATCTCCTCCTCATATTGTGGCCTACGTCATCTCCCACTCATATGTGACCTCTCATACACCCCTCATATTGGAGGTCCTCTTCACTCTCCCCTCATGATTGTGGCCTCTTATCCCCCTCATATTGTGGCATCCTCATCTCCCCTTCATATTGTGCCTCTCATCTCCCTCTCATATTGTGGCCTCTCATCTCCTCTCAATGTGCTTCATCTCCCCCTCAGTTGGACCTCTCATCACCCCCTCATATTGTGGTCCCTCTCATCTCCCCCTCCCATAGTAGTGTGGCCTCTCATCTCTCATATTGTGGCTTCATATCCCCTATATGTGGCCTCTCATCTCCCCTTCATATTGTGGCCTTCATCTCTCCTCATATATGGCCTCTCATCTCCTCGTCATATTGTGTCCTCTTCATCTCCCCCTCATTATTGTGGCCTCTCATCTCCTCCTCTATTGGTGGCCTCTATCTACCCCCTCATATTGTGTAATTATCTCCCCCTCATATTGTGGCTCTCATTCCCCCCAATTGTGGCCTCTCATATCCCCCTCATATGGTGGCCTCTCATCTCCTTCTCAATTGTAAGCCTCTCATCTCCTCCTCATATTGTAGGCCTTATCTCCCTCCTCATATTGTGGCCTCTCATCTCCTCCTCATATTGGGGCCTCTCATCTTCCCCCCTCAATATGTGGCCTCTCATCCCCTCTCCCCCTCATATTGTGTTCTATCTCCTCTCCATATTGTGGCTTCATCTCCTCCTCATATTGTGTCCTCTAATCTCCTCCTCATATGTGGCCTCTCATCTCTAGCCTCATATTGTGGCCTCTCATCCCTCCTCATATTGCGGACCTCTCATCTCCCCCTTATCATTGTGGCCTCTCATCTCCTCCTACTATTATGGCCTCTCATCTCCCCCTCATATTGTGGCCCTATACATCTTCCTCCTCATATTGTGGCCTCTCATCTCCCCTGTCATATTGTGTTCCCACTCTCATGTCTCCTCCCATATTGTGGCTCTCATCTCCCCCTCATATTGTGGCTCTATCTCCCCCCTCATATTGTGTCCTCTCATCCCTCCTTACATATTGTGGCCTCCATTCTCCCCTCATTATGTGTGCCTATCATCTCCACCTCATATGTGGCCTCTCATTCCCCTATATTGTGACTCTCATCTCCCTCTCTAATATTGTGGCTCTCATCTCCTCTATATTGTGTCCTCTCATCTCCTCTCCATATTGTGGCCTTAATCTCCTCCTCATATGTGTCCTATGATCTCCTCCTATATTGGGCCTCTCACTCCTCCTCAATATTGGGCCCTCCTATCTCCTCCTCATATTGGGTATCTCATCTCCCCCTTATATTGTGGCCTCTCATCTCCCTCATATTTGGCCTCTCATCTCCCCCTCATATTGTGGCCTCTCATCTCCTCTCATATTGTGGCCTCCGTCTCCCCCTCATATTGTGGCACCTCTCATCTCTCTCCTCATAATGTGGCCCTCCATCTCCCCCTCATCATATTGTGGTCTTCTCCTCTCAATCTCCCCCCATATTGTGGCCCTCTCATCTCCCCCTCATATTGGTCCTATCAATATCTCCTCATATTGTGGCCTCTATCCCCCTCATATTGTGTGGGGCCCTCTCATCTCCTCCTCATATGTATGGCCTCTCATGCCTCTCTTCGCTCTATTGGTGCCTCTCATCTCCTATCATATGTGGCCTCTCATCTCCTCCCATATTGTGGACCTTATCTCCCCTCATATTGTGGCCTCTATCTCTCCTCATAGTGGGACTATCATATCCTCATAATTGTGGCTCTTCATCTCTCCCCATATTGTGTGGCCTCTCTCTTCCTCCCTAATATTGTGCCTCTCATCTCCATCCTCATAGTTGGCCTCATCTCCCACCATAGTGTGGCTCCTCTCATCTCTCCTCATATTGTGGCCTCTCATTCTCCCTTTCATATTGTGGCCTCTCATCTCCTCCCTATGTGTGGCCTCTCATCACCTCTCTCCTCATATTGTGGCCCTCTCATCTCCCCTGATAGTGACCTCTCATCTCCCCCATATTGTGGGCTCTCACTCTCCTCCTCATATTGTGTCCTCTCATATCTCACCTCATCTTGTGGCCTCTCATTCTTCCTAATATTGTGGCCTCTCATCTCCTCCTCATATTGTGGCCTCTCATATCTCCTCTTTGGCTCCTCTCATCTCTCCTCATATTGTGTCCTCCTCATCTCCACCTCATATGTGGACTACCTCTCATCTCCCCCTCATCCATTGTGGCCTCTCAATCTCACCTCCTCATATTCGTGTCCTATCATATCCCCTCATATTGTGGCCTTCATCTCAACTCATATTGTGGCCTCATCATCTTCACCCCTCATATTGTGCCTCTCATCTCCCCTCATATTGTGTGCCTCTATCCTCGCCTATATCATATGTGTCCTCTCAATTATCCATATTGTGGGCCTCTCACTCACCCTCATATTGTGCCTTGTCTCAATCTTCTCTCTCCTCATATGTGTGCCTCTCATCTCTCCTCATACTGTGGCCTCTCTATCTCCTCCTTATATGTGGTCCTCATCTCTCCTCCTCATATTATGGCCTCTATCTCCCCTCATATTGTGGCCTCTCATCTCCTCCTCATATTGTGGCCTCTATCTCACCTTCATATTGTGGCCTTCATCTCCCCCTCATATTGGGCCTCTCACTCCCCCTCATCATTGTGGCCCATCTCCCTATATCATCCCCCCTCATATTGTGGGGCCTCTCATCTCCCCTCATATGTGTCTCTCATCTCTCCTATTGTGGCCTTCATCTCCCCCTCATATTGTGGCCTTCATCTCCCCTCAATTTGGCTCATCATCTCTTCCTATATTGGGCCTCTCATCCTCTCATATTGTGGCCTATCATCTACTCCTAATATGTGACACTCTCATGTCCTTCTTCTCCTATTGGGCTCTCATCTCTTCTCATATTGTGGCCTCTCATCTCCTCCTCTCATATTGTGGCCTATCATCTCTCCCTCATATATTTTGGCCTCTCATCTCCTCCTCAATATGTGTCCTCTCATCTCCACCATATTGTGGACCTCTCATGTCTCTCCTCCCATATTGTGGCCTCTATCTCTTCCCTCATATGTGGCCTCATAACTCCCCTCATATTGTGGCCTCTCATCTCCTCCCCCATATTGTGGCCTCTCATCTCTCCTCATAGTGTGCATTCATCTCCACCTCATATTGTGACCGCTCATCTACATCATATTGGCTCTCATCTCCTCATATTGTGTCTATCATCTCCACCTCATATTGTGGCCTCATCTCTTCCTCTATTGTGGCCTCTCATTCTCCTTCATATTGTGGCCTATCATCTCTCCTCCTATTGTGGCCTCTCATCTCTCCTCATATGTGCCTCTCAGTCCACCTCATATGTGACCCTACTCCCCATATTGTGCCCCTATCTCCTCTATATTGTGTCCTATCATTCACCCTATTGTGGCCTTCATTCACCCTATATTGTGGCCTCTCTAATCTGCCTCCTCATTATTGTGGACTTGTATCTACTCCCCATATTGTGGCCTCCTAATCTCCTCCTCATATTGTGTCCTTATCTCCCCTCATATTGTGGCTCTCATCCTGTGCTCTCATATCTGGCCCATTCATCTCCTCCTCATATTGTGGATCTCTCTGATCTCCCCCTCACTTGTTGGCCTCTCATCTCCTCCACGCATATATTGTGATTCTCTCATCTCATCTCCTCATATTGTGCCTCTCTATCTCCTCATCCATATTGTGGCTCATCTTCCCCACTCATATTGTTACTCTCATATACCCTTAATATTGTGGCCTCTCATCTCCTCCTCATATTGTGCACTTCATCTCCCCCTCATATTTGGCCTCAGCTCCCCCTCATATTGTGCAGTCTTACCCTCAATTGTGCTCTCATCTCCCCTCATATTGTTGGCCTTCCGTATTCATCTCCCCCATATTGTGATACTCTCTCATCTCTCTCCCTCATATTGTGACCTTCATCTCCCCATGTCATATTGTGGTCCCTCTCATTTTTCCCCTCATATTGTGGCTCTATCATCTCCTCCCCATATATGTGGCCCTCTCATCCCCTTATATGTGGAACTCTATTCCTCTCATATTGTGACCTCTCATCTCCCCCTCATATTTGGCCTCTCATCTCCCCTCTATTTGCCTCTATTCCCCTCAAATTGTGGCTCTCATCTCCCCTCCTATATTGTGCCTCTCATCTCTGCCTCTATTGTGGCTCTCTCTACCTCCTCATATTGTGTGCTCTCATCTCCCCTTCATATTGTGGCCTCTCCTTCCCCATCATATTGTGGCATCTCTCTCCTCACATATTGTGGCCTCTCATCTCCCCCTCATTTGTGGCCCCTCTCATTTTCCCCCCAATATTGTGGCCTCCTCATCTCCTCCTCATATTTTGGCCCTCTCATCTCCCCCTCATATTGTGGCCGCCTATATACTCTCATCTCCTCCTCATAGTTGTGACCTCTCATCCTCCTCCTCATTTGTGACCTCTACATATCCCCTCCATATTGTGGCCCCTCTCATTCTTCCTCTATTGTGGCTCTTCATCTCTCCTAATATTGTGTCCTCTCATCTCTCCTCATATTGTAGCTTTCATTTCCCCCTCATATTATGGGCCCTCATCTCCTCCTCAATTTGTGGTCGCCTTCATCTCCCCCTCATATTGTATCCCCTCTCATTTCCCCCTCATGATTGTGGCCTCCATCCCTCCTCATATTGTGTAACCTCTCGATCTCCTCCTCATATGTGGCCTCTCATCTTTCCTATATTTTGGCCTCTATTCCCCTATATGTGGCTCTCATCTCCCCCTATATTTTGGCCTCTGATCTCCCCCTAATATTGTGACCTCTCATCTCCTCCTCATATGTGGTCCCTTCCCCCCTCATATTGTGGCCTCTATCTCCTCCCATATTGTGGCCTCTCCACTCCTCCTCAATTGTGGCCTCTCTCTTCCCCTCATATTATGGCTCTTCATCTCCCCCTCTATTGTGAACCTCCATCTCTCCCTCATATTGTGTCTCTTCTCCTCCTCATATTCTGGCCCCTATCTCCTCCTCATATTGTGACCTCTCATCTCCTCTATATGTGTCCCCTCTCATCTCCTGCTCATATTGTAGCCTTTCATTTCCCCCTCAATATGTGGCCCCTCTCCTCCTCCTTTCTTGTGACAACTGAATTAAAAATAACATAACATCATTACCACCTCCCCACTGTCCCAGCATCTTCATCTTCTCTTCTTCCTTTGCTGCTTTCTGTTTGTCAGTATGCCGGCAGACGTGATGACATCATCACATGGTGGCCTGCCGCCTCTACAAGATGCAGTAGAGGCACGGATGGCAGCCGGCGCGGTCATATTGTTTTTGATGAAGGGGTGGTCACATGTCAAGTTTTATGACATGGAGGTTTTACAGGCAGCCCTCCCATGGACTTCAATGGAGAGCACACTGTCAGTAAGACCACGCTCTGTTCGGAAGGATGGGGTCAGTGGTCCTCCATCCTTTGCGGATGTTCTACTACACCTGAGATACCAGGAATATGTCTAAATGGGGATTCATTTGACTTTGACACCGTTTGCCTCACCTGGAAAAATGCGGCCAGGTGAGAGGTCAGCTCATTCATGGACAGCTGCTTCTGGTCCTGCAGGACATACCCCTCTCTGCGGCTCTTTGAACTACCAAGCCTCAAGTAAGAGAGTCCTGGCAATGGATGATTCCCTCCATTTTGAATTGAATGTGAATCATGTCCTGCGCCCCCTTCTTCTGCTTGTGAGAAACATCTTCAATTTGGTCTTGAAACAGACGATACAAGAAAGCAAAATATTAATCACAAGTGAAATTAAGAGAAAGTTGTGTAAAAATGTGTATTTTAACACTGAATTCTGGGATTATTAGGGATAATGGCACTATTGGGCATAACATTATTTGGATATTGGATTAAAGAGTAATCCTATCAATTCCTTAGATATGATGCCACAGTGCGTGACTTTATTACGGAAAAAAACGATCCAAAATTTTAGTGACGTTTCGGCCAATCACAGGCCTTCGTAAACACAGATTAGTGTGAGAGAAAGGGGTATAGATGCTTGCACAGTGGCAGGATTTGCTTGGGGTGGGAACCCAATCCTACTTAGCACCTATCTACCGAAATGCGACTGAACAACTAGATCATTAGATATCCTGATGGTAGAGTGATGTGCTATGCATTATGGTGGCTATTCAGTTAAGGCCATATGAGCCACGAATTCTACCGCTTAAAGTATGAAGCCTAATAGGACTCCCTAAGAGGAGGGTTCGAATAAGTATCCTCAGAGGAGGGGTCAATAGGTCACCCTCAGGGGAGGGAGCCAAATAAGTCTCCCTCAGAGGTGAAGCCAAATATGTCTCTCCTAGAGGAGTCGTTCACATAGGTCCCCTCAGGGGAGGGCTCTAATACGTTCTACCTAGAGGATGGGGCCAAATAAGTCTCCCTCAGAGGAGGAGCCAAATAAGTCTCCCTCAGAGGAGGGGTCAAATAGGTCACCCTCAGGGGAGGAGCCAAATAAGTCTCCCTCAGGGGAGGAGCCAAATATGTCTCCCTCAGAGGAGGGCTCAAATAGGTCACCCTTAGGGGAGGGCTGTAATAGTTCTTACCTCAGAGGAGGGGCCAACTAAGTCTCCCTCAGAGGAGGAGCCAAATAAGTCTCCCTCAGAGGAGGGGTCAAATAGGTCACCCTCAGAGGAGGGATCAAATAGGTCACCCTCAGGGGAGGGCTCTAATAGTTCTTCCCTCAGAGGAGGAGCAAAATGAGTCTCCCTCAGAGGTGGAGCCAAATAAGTCTCCCTCAGAGGAGGGGTCAAATAGGTCATCCTCAAAGGAGGGGTCAAATTGGTCACCCTCAGAGGAGGAGCCAAAATAAGTCTCCCTCAGCGGTGAGCCAATAGTCTCCCTCAGAGGAGTCGTAAATGGTCACCCTCAGGGGAGGGCTCTAATAGTTCTTACCTCAGAGGAGGGCAAATAAGTCTCCTCAGAGGAGGAGCCAAATAAGTCTCCTCCAGAGGGGGTGTCAAATAGGTCACCCTCAGGGGCAGGAGCCAAATAGTCTCCCTCAGGGAGGAGCCAAATATGTCCCTCAGAGGAGGGTCAAATAGGTCACCCTTAGGGGGGCTTGTAATAGTTTACCTCAGAGGAGGGGCCAATAAGTCTCCTCAGAGGAGGGAGCCAACATAAGTCTCCCTCGCGGGGAGGGTAAAATAGGTCCACCCTCAGAGGAGGGATCAAAAGTTCACCCTCAGGGGAGGGGCTCTAATCGTTCTTCCTCAGCGGAGGAGCAACTGGTCTCATCAGAGGTGGAGCCAAATAAGTCTCCCTCAGAGGAGGGGTCAAATAGGTCATCCTCAAAGGAGGGGTCAAATTGGTCACCCTCAGAGGAGGGGTCAAATAGGTCACCCTCAGGGGAGGGCTCTAATAGTTCTTACCACAGAGGGGGAGCCAAATAAGTCTCCCTCAGAGGTGGGCTCTAAAAGGTAATACCAAAGGAAAATTAGGTTTTGGTTCCCATGAACAAGACTATGGAGGATTCCTATAAAATTACGCACCCCCACTAATCACCTATTCTGCGGATAGATCATCAATAGCTTAAGGCTGGAGAAACCTCTTAAGATTTGGTATCGCTCTAATAGTCTTATCTCAGAGAATAATGTTTTCATGGTATTCATGCCACATTAATTGCTAAAAAGGGCCATAAGGTCCATAAAGGAGGATTGCAGGGGATTACTTGTCTCTAAATTAATAATAATAAAATTCAGCCTGAATAGCACAGATAATGCAGACCAAAAACTGATCATCCTTAGCAACATCAGCCAAACCAGTTTCCTGCACTGCACTGATGAGACCATCCGGTTTGAAACTTCATATACATCGCGTCTACAGTGCGGAATCTGTTCCTTCTGGAATAGATCTACTGGTTTGGTTTTAATCATGCCTTTGCAACTAAGGGGGCCTCTGCTACCATCTCACAAAGGGGGCCTCTGCTGCCATCTCACTAAGGGGGCCTCTGCCCATCTCACTATGGGGGCCTCTGCTACCATCTCACTATGGGGGCCTCTGCTACCATCTCACTAAGGGGGCCTCTGCTGCATATCTCACTAAGGGGGTCTTGCTACCATCTCACTATGGGGGCCTTGCTGACATCTCAATGGGGCCTTGCTGCCATTCACAAAGGGGGCCTCTGCTGCCTCTCACTAAGGGGGCCCTCTGCTACATCTCACTAAGGGTGGCCTCTGCTAACATCTCACTAAGGGGCCTCTGCTACCATCTCACTAAGGGGGCCTCTGCTACCATCTCACTATGGGGCCTCTGCTACCATCTCACTATGGGGGCCTCTGCTACCATCTCACTATGGGGGCCTCTGCTACCATCTCACTAAGGGGGCCTCTGCTACCATCTCACTAAGGGGGCCTCTGCTATTACTAAGAGGCCTATTACCATTCACTAAGGGGGCCTCTGCTCACCATATTCACTAGGGGGCCCTGCTACCATTTCACTAAGGGGGCCTCTGCTACCATTCACTAAGGGGCCTACTGCTCATCTCACTAAGGGGGCCTCTGCCTACCATCTCACAGGGGGGGCCTTCCTACCATCTCACTAAGGGGGCCTCTGCTACATCTCACTAAGGGGGCCTCTGCTACCATCTCACTATGGGGCCTATGCTCCATCTTCACATGTCTCACTACTGGGGGCTCTGCTGCCATCTCACTAAGGGGCCTATGCTGCATCTCACTAAGGGGGCCTCTGCTGCCATCTCATAAGGGGGCTCTGCTGCCATTACAGGGGGCCTCTGCGCATCTCACTATGGGGGCCTCTGCTGCCTCTCCCTATGGGGGCCTCTGCTGCCATCTCACTATGGGGGCCTCTGCTGCATCTCACTAAGGGGCCCTCTGCTACTACTAAGGGGGCCTCGGCTGCATACTCACTAGGGGCCTCTGCTCCATCTCACTAAGGGGGCATCTGCTGCCATCTCACTAAGGGGCCTTGCCATCTCACTAGAGGGCCTCTGCTACCATCTCACTAGGGGGCCTGTGTCATCTCACTAGGGGGCGTGTGCCATTCACTAAGGGGGCCGCTGCTGGCCATCTCTCACTAAGGGGGCCTGCTGCTGCCATCTCATAAGGGGGCCTCTGCTACCATCTCAATAAGAGGGCCTCTGCGCAGCTGCACTCACTAAGGGGGCCTCTGCTGCCATCTTACTAAGGGGGCCTCTGCTACCATCTCACTAAGGGGGCCTCTGCTGCCATCTCACTAAGGGGGCCTCTTCTGCCATCTCACTAAGGGGGCCTCTTCTGCCATCTCACTAAGGGGGCCTCTGCTGCCATCTCATTAAGGGGGCCTCTGCTGCCATCTCATTAAAGGGGCCTCTGCTGCCATCTCATTGAGGGGGCTGCTGGAATAAGAGAGGCTGCTGGACTACATATAAGGTGTATAAGGTGTGGCAGTGAGAGTTTAGCTATATGGGGGCCCCAATCCAAAGTTCACACCAGGGCCCAGTAGAGTCTTGTTACCCCACTGACTATAAGACTCCACACCCCTTCATGGTGGCCTTACTTGGCAAACTCTCTATAAGGAGATTTCTTACTTCTTGATCCTTAGCAACGCTCAGTTAGAGTATCGCTATGAAGTAAGGAGGAATTTCACGACTTGCTATAAATAATAAAAGAAACTAAATTCATCTCTTACATTTATTGCAAAATGTTTACAAACCCAACCACATAAACTCTATCAAAATGTTTTAAAGCAATGGGTTACGTCACGTTAACTTTACCGTGGCGGCCTGATAAAGATTCTGAAACTGAGCGAAGCATTTCGAAGCCGCGTCTGTGAAACATTTCTGCACAAGTTCTAGAGAAAAACAAATTAAAGTGATCACTCTCTTTATTAAAGGACATCTACCCCCAGGATGAAGGATTGTAAACCAAGCACACTGACATACTGATGTGTGCCCCCACTGGCAGGAGCCACTCTTCTTTTAGCTTCTTATGCATTCATTTTGTAGAAAAAAAGGTTTAAAAATTATGCAAATGAGCCTGAGGGGCTTTGGGCTCCATAGGTGTTAATTGAGCCTGGAGCTCCTCTTGCTCATTTGCATAATGTGTAAAGTTTTTTTTTCTTAAATACAAGGGCATAGGTAGCTTAAAGAAGAGCAAATCCCACCACAGGGGGCACACACTTGTATACCAGTGTGGTTGGTTTACAATCCTTCACCCTGGTGGTAGATTTCCTTTAAAGTATTTCATTCAGTGGATGCATTAAAAGCCAAAGCAATAATTATCCTACCAGTGACTTCATGCAGCAGGTTTGTAGCTGGACTTTCAAACTTCACTATGTGTTTCCTCATAATGTTCTCAAATTTCCTGTAGTTGATGAATCCAACGAGCTCGCGGCCTCGATAGCGATTCTCGTAGACGTTGTTTTCATTTCTCATCTGATTCACAACTGGAATGTGTAGACATCATATTAAAGCTAAACCATTGCCACATATATTTATACATTTAAAGGGGTTTTCCAGGTTTATCCTAAGAATAGGCCTTAAATATTAGGTAAGTTGAGACCCAACAGATCAGTCTTAATGAATTCCCCCCTCTGAAGCGGGTCAAGGAATTGGGTAAGTAAATTCCAACTTTTTGGGTTTACTACGTTACCCGAGTCATTGGGGGAGATTTAACAAGTGTAGCTGGAAAACACTTGTCTTTTGCTACGCCAGATTTATCACCATCATGATGAATTCTGGTACGGTTGGAAGACTACCGGTTCCTACTTTACACCTACTTTTAGTTGGTCTAAACTGTACAGGGGAATTTTTGGATTTCTTGCAAACCACGCCCTTTCTCCCGATGCCACACCCATCTCCCCAAAGGCCCTGCCCCTCAATCAGACAAGTCAGGAAAGTGCCCAAAATCTCTAAAAGCCTTCATAACTGTGGTGCAAAGAATTTTAGACTGTGTTTTTGGCACAAAACTACCACAATTGTGGCAGAAGTACGTTTATAAATTCCCCCCCCCCCCCCCCCGTGGTGTCATAGCGGCTCCGTACTTACATTCTGCACATACATTCTTAATTTCTGTTTCCCAACAGTCAAAATATTTCCGTACGTTCTTGAAAAGTTTTAAGTCTTCGCTGTGTCCTTCTTCATCCCCATTTATTATTTTCAATATTCCGTCATCAAAATCTCGGACCCTCTTATAACGTAAAAAAAAAAAATCATGTTACTAAAACTATAATGAGGCTGTTCCAGGAAGGATAGATGTGGGTGGAGCGGCGCACCGCTTTGCATATTTCTCAGATTTTATGATACGCCTTTTAAAAGAAAGTATATATGAGTATTAAAAAGAAGAGGTATGAAGAAACCTGCAATGGGGCACATTTACTTACCCGGTCCTGTCACGATCCCCGATCCGGATGGTCCGACGAAGATGAAGTCCGGCGCGATTCACCAAGCTCCCCATATCCTGCATGTGTGGCTTCCCCACTGGAGGTCCGCCGGAGTTCACCTTCTTCTTCCTCGTGCATGTAAGTGCTTGGGCTTGCGGCACAATTTGAGATGTTAAATCCCGAGCATTGTCCAAATCCGTCGGATCATCCGACGGCCCGCCCCCCTGATTTGTGTTGCATGAAAGCCGGCGCCGATGCGCCAAAATCCGATCGCGTGCGCCAAAAACCCCAGTTAAATGCAGCGCAAAACGGAAACATTTGGGAAACCCGATGGAAATGCGTTCCGCGGACCCTTAGTAAATGTACCCCATTGTCTTAAAGGGGTTTTCTGAAAATGTCCTCGGGTTTGGGGATGGGACTGGTGTTGTGAAGAAAAATAGAGTATACTCCCCCTGTTCTGTTCCAATGCCATTGCTTCTGCAGAAACCAAGTGTGAACTAACCGAATACGGTTTTTAAACATTTTTTTAAAAACCCTTTTAAGTTTTATTGGACTTTGTTATTTGTCTTTTTTTTCCATAATTTATTAGGAGTGGGAAAGGTGATGTGTTAGGAATAGATGGTATAAGAGGACCTGGTTTCTGGATATCGTTCCGACACTGTTGAAAGTTTTTACAAAATCATGTACGGTAAGTGGTTTCTCGCTTTTCATAGGAATAAAATAATTGTCGGAGTAACCTGTTTGTCCGTGTTCAATTCCTGGGAGTGTAAAATTCTCAATATCTTCTCTAATTTGCACTTACTGCGATAATAAACTGCGCCATCTCCGCTTCTGAGTCAGGGACGCCACAGCCGATCCTCCGGAGCTGCTCCTCGGCCTCTCGGAGCTTACTCCGGATCTGCTGATCTATACTAGGTAACGTTTTCTAAAGAACAAAATTTGGTTTTGGAAAAAATAGAGAGTGAAAACAGGAAAAAATATGTACACCCCTACAAAAATGTATAAGTAATCCCCTTATAGTCAAGTATCACTTTTGACCCGACTTTTACTCACTTACCAACTCTACAGTTCTCATCAATAAAAATAAGATCCCAAATCTCCATGGATCCCCTGGCTGAGAGACCCCCAATGAAAGAGCACTCAGTCAGCTATCAGTTCTGCCACATTAGGTATAAACTCAGTCTGTAACAGGATTATATTGGGCCAGAAATCAGCCCCAGGTAGCATTGGCCCACATTTAGTGCAGTTTGCCTGTGGAGTGCGCAGAGTGCGGCAGATTCATCAAAACTGGTGCCCGGTCTTCATAAATCTGTTGCCCTCTGCATTGCTTGGGAAGTGTCACCGTTTTTTTTTTTGGTGCACTTTGTTCGTGGCGCAGAACGAAGCTTTGTACGGTGCATTTTATCGTTAAAAAGTCATACGTTTCTGGAATATCCTGAACTAAAAATCATATTAGATATTGTAAGTTCTGGTTGCCTGTTGCGTACTTACAGATATGTGGTACACCAGCTCTTTGGTGAGTCTATCTGCCAGGTGAGGGATGGAAGCCTGTCCACGGGTCAGAAGAAAACTACAAATATAATCATTTTATATTCATTAACTACATTTCTGTCTTATACTTTGCTAGACTTGCATACATTATTGATATTAGAAACGCTGCTCGTAGATGGGTCAGGGAGTAAGAGTTCTCCTTACGGAGACTTCGCCAATTAAGGCCGCCTTGCAGGCGTGTGGAGACTTATCGCCTTTGATGCTCCACTAGGGGATTCTAAGAAATATTCAAATAAGTTTTCCTAAATGGGACAAGGAAAACTACGCCTCTTTTGCTACCTTGTAATATCCAAAAATGACCCTTGCAAGATGATGATTGGTAAGTTACGAAGCCTTACTAGGTAAATTCAAGGTAAATCCAGGTAAAATAAATAAGCAAAATTACCTAAAGTAAGCAGGATCGGACTGGCCCACCGGGGAACAGGTGGATCCTCCGGTGGGCCCCCTGCCATGCATTTGTAGTGTTACGTTTCTTCATACAGATACTCAGCATAAAGCCATTCTATGTATCCAGATAATCATAAGGATAGAATATGCAACATAATGTACATGTAGCTGCACAATGTTGGCCCCAAAATCAAGTGTCTGCATATTTTCTATTAGAAAAGATGTAAAAGAGGAAAATGTACCGGAAGTGTTCATGGTTTTCAAAATAATTCTTCTCATTGTCTATGGCTTCTTCCAGGGAGATGTTATTCTGTATATCCATCTGCCCCCGACACTTGACCATCATGTATCCCTTCCTTAGGTTGTACATTTCATTTCGGGCTATGCGTACAACCTCACGTTCTGCTCCTTTATCAACCAGGTCTGGTTTAGTCAGGACACCTACGTGAGAAGGACAACGTGGATACACAGTTACTTATACTCAGTGGCGTAACTTAAAGCTGGCGGGCTCCACTCCAAAGTCCATGCCAGGCCCCCCGACTATAATGTATTGTTTATGGCAGTGCCACCTTGTGAGCCCCCTAAGCCTTTTGGGCCCGGTTGCGACCACACCCTCTACACCCCATCAAGTTACGCCTCCTGCTTTTACTTTGTATAATATAAATGATCACTGGCGCATTAAATAAAATAGCACTTTTTATTGAGAGAGTAACACTTGATTACAAGTTCTGACTACACAGTTCTTGTTTGTAGTCTGTAACCATGGAGACACATGATTTCTTGTATGTGCATTTCTCCTTAATTACCGTAATCCTTGAACTCATCACAGAATGCAATGCATCATTAATTTGTTGAGTACAGGCGGTCCCCTACTTAAGGACACCCGACTTACAGACAACCCATAGTTACAGACAGACCCCTCTGACCTCTGGTGAAGCTTTCTGAATGCTTTACTATAGTCCCAGACTGCAATGATCAGCTCTATGGTGTCTGTAATGAAACTTTATTGATAATCCTCAAAACTCCAATTGTTACTGGGGGCCAAAATTTTTTTTTGGAGCCAATTTTTTACCAAAATTTCTCTGTAAGTTTACACAAAGTTTCTTTTTCACCTACCTAATATGGTTTGCTTACCCATGCATGAAGGAATTTTAGGTCCACCCCCAACTAGCCCAATTAAACATGCATCTCTGTTACCTAAAGTTCGTTCTCCAGTTGGATCCACCTCTCGGGCCATTTCCAGAACTTCTGTAGTTGCGATATCCACGTTACAGGGGATCACAGCCAGATTGATGGTGTTTTGTCTTTTTATATGATCTCTTATTAACTGTTTTATCTAGAGATAAGTGAATCAACTTTCTTTTAATTTTATTTTTAATATAATATCTGAAGGTGTCATTACAAAATACAGCAGGTGCTGCAATAAATAAAATAGCACAGTATAAAGTTTATTGTGTAGCTCCCACTAGTGGTGACTGGAGGCATTCATAATTTTATTATTTTACTATGCAGGGGATTTCGATCTGTATCAGGGAAACAACCATCAAATTGGACCTGTGACTGTGGTAATCCTCTTATATTTGTTATCCATGGTGTCCTTCCTTCTAAAATCAACTTTTAAAATTGTGCTAATGAGTCTGAAGGGCTCCTAGGGGTGTTAATAAGGCTGTTAGCCTGTGTCGCACTTCCCCCTTATGTCTGTCAGATGTAATCTCACTGCAGCAGAGGAAGTTTCAGTGGGTGGGGAATTGCTTCTGCACAGTGTAACAGCCTGTGACGCTACAGCATGGAGGGGCTCTGGTAACACCCCACAGTGCTCTTTAGGCTCATTAGCATAATTTTAAAAGTTCATTTTAGAAGGAAGGAGGCCATGAATAACAAATATAAGAAGATTACCACAGTCACTGTGCCTGGATCTATGAGTAATGTCCCTGGTTTATCATGCTCAATTTGGATGGTAGATTGCTTTAAAGGGAACCTGTCATCAAGAAGGTAATTTTTCAAGACAACAAGTTCCAGTAGGTTATTGTTTGTTAATTTGAAATACTAAGATTCCTCCTTCCTTTTCAATTCTGTCTCTTCCTCAGCCTCCCTTATTGAAGCTGTTGCAGGGAACCAATAAGATGAAATAAAAGATTATAAAGAAGAACTACTAGTATTCACGATTTGGACAAAGGCATATTTCAATAGCCTCCCGGAACTTGTCATCTTAAAGGTTCCCTTTAAGAGTGTTTGAGATTAAAAGGTGAACATTTATTTTAAGAATATTCGCTGCTATATATGATAATGGAAACTGCTATAAGGTCCGGGACTGACATACCTGTTCCCCAATGTCTTGAGGCTGATTGGGTAGAGCGATCCTTGTGATCCCCGGAAGATCGATCAGTGTCAGATCCGGGACATTGGGAGAGCAAATTTCCAAGGTGATGAGTTCTGAACTAATCCCCTTTCCTGGACCGGTGATATTGTCTTGTGCTGGGAATTAACAAAGAAAGGTAAATCTTATGTGGACTGATGAACAACAGAGTAACAATGTTTTGAACTTCTGACTTTCAAGCTCCATATTTCATCATCCACTAGTCAGGAACCTTTTTTGCAGAGAAAGCCATGAACGCCACATGTTTTAAAATGTAATTCCATGAGAGCCGTGTACTGTGCCCCACAGGAGATGGGAAGCTAAAGCACATGCCCCCCAAGAGATAGGTAGCCCCTGCACATGACCCCCAAGAGATAGGTAGCCCCTGCACATGCCCCCCAGTAGATAGGTAGCCCCTGCACATGCCCCCCAGTAGATAGGTAGCCCTTGCACAGGACCCCCAAGAGATAGGTAGCCACAGCACATGCCCCCAAGAGATAGGTAGCCACAGCACATGCCCCCAGTAGATAGGTAGCCACAGCACATGCCCCCAGTAGATAGATAGCCACAGCACATGCCCCCCAGTAGATAGGTAGCCAGAGTACATGACCCCCAGTAGATAGGTAGCCACAGCACATGACCCCCAGTAGATAGCTAGCCACAGCACATGCCCACCCCC